>JAVIAB010000108.1:1727569-1893928 GCA_032433765.1 Megaustenia siamemsis | reverse complement strand
TGTTATTACCTCTCAATGTCAGTAATCAAGACATCAGTCCAGCTATGTTATTTACCTCTCAATGTCAGTCATCAAGACATTAGTCCAGCTATGGTATTAACCTCTCAATGTCAGTCATCAAAGATTAGTGCAGCTATGGTATTGATCTCTCAATGTCAGTCATCAAGACATTAGTCCAGCTATGTTATTGATCTCTCAATGTCAGTCATCAGGACATAGTCCAGCTATGGTATTGATCTCTCAATGTCAGTCATCAAGACATTAGTCCAGCTATGGTATTGACCTCTCAATGTCAGTCATCAAGACATTAGTTCAGCTATGGTATTGATCTCTCAATGTCAATCATCAAGACCATTAGTCCAGCTATGGTATTGACCTCTCAATGTCAGTCATCAAGACATTAGTCCAGCTATGTTATTGACCTCTCAATGTCAGTCATCAAAACATTAGTCAGCTATGGTATTGACCTCTCAATGTCAGTCATCAAGACATTAGTCAGTCAGCTAGTTATTACCTCTCAATGTCAGTCATCGGACATTAGTCCAGCTGTGGTATTTACCTCTCAAGTCAGTATCAAGACAACAGTCCAGCTATGTTATTAACTCTCAATGTCAGTCATCAAGACATTAGTCCAGCTATGTTATTTACTCTCAATGTCAGTCATCAAAGACATTAGTCCAGCTATGTTATTTACCTCTCAATGTCAGTCATCAAGACATCCAGTCCAACTATGTTATTTACCTCTCAATGTCAGTCATAAAGACATCAGTCAAGCTATGTATTGATCTCTCAATGTCAGTCATCAAGAAATCAGTCCAGCTATGTTATTGATCTGTCAATGTCAGTCATCAAGACATCAGTCCAGCTATGTTATTGACCTCTCAATGTCAGTCATCAAGACATCAGTCCAGCTATGTTATTGACCTCTCAATGTCCAGTCATCAAGACATCAGTCCAGCTATGTTTATTGATCTCTCAATGTCAGTCATCAAGACATTAGTCCAGCTATGTTATTTACCTCTCAATGTCAGTCATCAAGACATTAGTCCAGCTATGGTATTGACCTCTCAATGTCAGTCTTCAAGACATTAGTCCAGCTATGTTATTTACTCTCAATGTCAGTCATCAGGACATTAGTCCAGCTATGTTATTGATCTCTCCAATGTCAGTCATCAGGACATTAGTCTAGCTATGTTATTTACCTCTCAATGTCAGTCATCAAGACATAGTCCAGCTATGTTATTAACCTCTCAATGTCAGTCATCAGGACATTAGTCCAGCTATGGTATTGACCTCTCAATGTCAGTCATCAAGACATTAGTCCAGCTATGGTATTGATCTCTCAATGTCAGTCATCAGACATTAGTCCAGCTATGTTATTGATCTCTCAATGTCAGTCATCAAGGACATTAGTCCAGCTATGTTATTGATCTCTCAATGTCAGTCATCAGGAATTAGTCCAGCTATGGTATTGATCTCTCAATGTCAGTCATCAAGACATTAGTCCAGCTATGGTATTGACCTCTCAATGTCAGTCATCAGGACATAGTCCAGCTGTGGTATTTACCTCTCAATGTCAGTCATCAAGACATCAGTCAAGCTATGTTATTTACCTCTCAATGTCAGTCATCAAGACATTAGTCCAGCTATGTTTATTACCCTCTCAATGTCAGTCATCAAGACATTAGTCCAGCTATGTTATTTACTCTCAATGTCAGTCATCAAGACATCAGTCCAGCTATGTATTGACCTCTCAATGTCAGTAATCAAGACATTAGTCCAGCTATGGTATTGACCTCTCAATGTCAGTCATCAAGACATTAGTCCAGCTATGGTATTGATTCTCAATGTCAGTCATCAAGACATTAGTCCAGCTATGTTATTGATCTCTCAATGTCAGTCATCAAAACATTAGTCCAGCTATGTTATTGATCTCTCAATGTCAGTCATCAGGACTTAGTCAGCTATGGTATTGATCTCTCAATGTCAGTCATCAAGACATTAGTCCAGCTATGGTATTGACCTCTCAATGTCAGTCATCAAGACATTAGTCCAGCTATGTTATTGACCTCTCAATGTCACTCATCAAGACATTAGTCCAGCTATGGTATTGACCTCTCAATGTCAGTCATCAGACATTAGTCCAGCTATGTTATTTACCTCTCAATGTCAGTCATCAGGACATCAGTCAAGCTATGTATTGATCTCTCAATGTCAGTCATCAGACATTAGTCTAGCTATGTTATTGACCTCTCAATGTCAGTCATCAAGACATCAGTCCAGTTATGGTATTGACCTCTCAATGTCAGTCATCAAGACATTAGTCCAGCTATGGTATTGACCTCTCAATGTCAGTCATCAAGACATTAGTCCAGCTATGTGGTATTTATCTCTCAATGTCAGTCATCAAGACATCAGTCAAGCTATGTTATTTACCTCTCAATGTCAGTCATCAAGACATTAGTCCAGCTATGTTATTGACCTCTCAATGTCAGTCATCAAGACATTAGTCCAGCTATGTTATTACCTCTCAATGTCAGTCATCAAGACATTAGTCCAGCTATGTTATTACCTCTCAATGTCAGTCATCAAGACATTAGTCCAGCTATGGTATTGACCTCTCAATGTCAGTCATCAAGACATTAGTCCAGCTATGGTATTGTTCTCAATGTCAGTCATCAAGACATTAGTCCAGCTATGTTATTGATCTCTCAATGTCAGTCATCAAGACATTAGTCCAGCTATGGTATTGACTCTCAATGTCAGTCATCAAGACATTAGTCCAGCTATGGTATTGACTCTCAATGTCAGTCATCAAGACATTAGTCCAGCTATGGTATTGATCTCTCAATGTCAGTCATCAAGACATTAGTCCAGCTATGGTATTGACCTCTCAATGTCAGTCATCAAGACATTAGTCCAGCTATGTTATGACCTCTCAATGTCAGTCATCAAAACATTAGTCCAGCTATGGTATTGACCTCTCAATGTCAGTCATCAAGACATAGTCAGCTATGTTATTTACCTCTCAATGTCAGTCATCAGGACATTAGTCCAGCTATGTATTGACCTCTCAATGTCAGTCATCAAGACAACAGTCCAGCTATGTATTTACTCTCAATGTCAGTCATCAAGACATTAGTCCAGCTATGGTATGTACCTCTCAATGTCAGTCATCAAGACATTAGTCCAGCTATGTTATTACCTCTCAATGTCAGTCATCAAGACATTAGTCCAGCTATGTTATTTACCTCTCAATGTCAGTCATAAAGACATAGTCCAGCTATGTTATTGATCTCTCAATGTCAGTCATCAAGACATTAGTCCAGCTATGTTATTGATCTCTCAATGTCAGTCATCAAGACATCAGTCCAGCTATGTTATTGACCTCTCAATGTCAGTCATCAAGACATCAGTCCAGCTATGTTATTGACCTCTCAATGTCAGTCATCAAGACATTAGTCCAGCTATGTTATTGACCTCTCAATGTCAGTCATCAAGACATTAGTCCAGCTATGGTATTTACTCTCAATGTCAGTCATCAAGACATTAGTCAGCTATGGTATTGACCTCTCAATGTCAGTCATCAAGACATTAGTCCAGCTATGTATTGACCTCTCAATGTCAGTCATCAGGACATTAGTCTAGCTATGTTATTTACCTCTCAATGTCAGTCATCAAGACATCAGTCCAGCTATGTTATTACCTCTCAATGTCAGTCATCAAGACATTAGTCAGCTATGGTATTGACCTCTCAATGTCAGTCATCAAGACATTAGTCCAGCTATGGTATTGATCTCTCAATGTCAGTCATCAAGACATTAGTCCAGCTATGTTATTGATCTCTCAATGTCAGTCATCAAGACATAGTCCAGCTATGTTATTGATCTCTCAATGTCAGTCATCAGGACATTAGTCAGCTATGGTATTGATCTCTCAATGTCAGTCATCAAGACATTAGTCCAGCTATGGTATTGACCTCTCAATGTCAGTCATCAAGACATTAGTCCAGCTATGGTATTACCTCTCAATGTCAGTCATCAAGACATCAGTCCAGCTATGTTATTTACCTCTCAATGTCAGTCATCAAGACATTAGTCCAGCTATGTTATTGACCTCTCAATGTCAGTCATAAGACATTAGTCCAGCTATGTTATTACCTCTCAATGTCAGTCATCAAGACATCAGTCCAGCTATGGTATTTACCTCTCAATGTCAGTCATCAAGACATTAGTCCAGCTATGGTATTGACCTCTCAATGTCAGTCATCAAGACATTAGTCCAGCTATGTTATTGATCTCTCAATGTCAGTCATCAAGACATTAGTCCAGCTATGTTATTGACCTCTCAATGTCAGTCATCAAAACATTAGTCCAGCTATGTTATTGATCTCTCAATGTCAGTCATCAGGACATTAGTCAAGCTATGTTATTGATCTCTCAATGTCAGTCATCAAGACATTAGTCCAGCTATGGTATTGACCTCTCAATGTCAGTCATCAAGACATTAGTCCAGCTATGGTATTGACCTCTCAATGTCAGTCATCAAGACATTAGTCCAGCTATGTTATTGATCTCTCAATGTCAGTCATCAAGACATTAGTCCAGCTATGGTATTGATCTCTCAATGTCAGTCATCAAGACATTAGTCCAGCTATGTTATTGACCTCTCAATGTCAGTCATCAAGACATTAGTCCAGCTATGGTATGATCTCTCAATGTCAGTCATCAAGACATTAGTCCAGCTATGGTATTGACCTCTCAATGTCAGTCATCAAGACATTAGTCCAGCTATGTTATTGACCTCTCAATGTCAGTCATCAAAACATTAGTCCAGCTATGGTATTGACCTCTCAATGTCAGTCATCAAGACATTAGTCCAGCTATGTTATTGATCTCTCAATGTCAGTCATCAAGACATTAGTCCAGCTTTGTTATTAATCTCTCCAATGTCAGTCATCAGGACATTAGTCCAGCTATGTTATTGATCTCTCAATGTCAGTCATCAGGACATTAGTCCAGCTATGTTATTGACCTCTCAATGTCAGTCATCAAGACATTAGTCCAGCTATGGTATTGACCTCTCAATGTCAGTCATCAAGACATTAGTCCAGCTATGGTATTGACTCTCAATGTCAGTCATCAGGACATTAGTCCAGCTGTGGTATTTACCTCTCAATGTCAGTCATCAAGACATCAGTCCAGCTATGTTATTTACCTCTCAATGTCAGTCATCAAGACATTAGTCCAGCTATGTTATTTGCCCCTCACAATGTCAGTCATCAAGACATTAGTCCAGCTATGGTATTTACCTCTCAATGTCAGTCATCAAGACATTAGTCCAACTATGTTATTTACCTCTCAATGTCAGTCATAAAGACATCATACAAGCTATGTTATTGATCTCTCAATGTCAGTCATCAAGACATCAGTCAAGCTATGTTATTGATCTGTCAATGTCAGTCATCAAGACATCAGTCCAGCTATGTTATTGACCTCTCAATGTCAGTCATCAAGACATCAGTCCAGCTATGTTATTGACCTCTCAATGTCAGTCATCAAGACATCAGTCCAGCTATGGTATTGATCTCTCAATGTCAGTCATCAAGACATTAGTCCAGCTATGTTATTGACCTCTCAATGTCAGTCATCAAGACATTAGTCCAGCTATGGTATTGACCTCTCAATGTCAGTCATCAAGACATTAGTCCAGCTATGTTATTTACCTCTCAATGTCAGTCATCAGGACATTAGTCCAGCTATGTTATTGATCTCTCAATGTCAGTCATCAGGACATTAGTCTAGCTATGTTATTTACCTCTCAATGTCAGTCATCAAGACATCAGTCCAGCTATGTTATTTACCTCTCAATGTCAGTCATCAGGACATTAGTCCAGCTATGGTATTGACCTCTCAATGTCAGTCATCAAGACATTAGTCCAGCTATGGTATTGATCTCTCAATGTCAGTCATCAGGACATCAGTCCAGCTATGTTATTTACTCTCAATGTCAGTCATCAAGACATTAGTCCAGCTATGTTATTGACCTCTCAATGTCAGTCATCAAGACATTAGTCCAGCTATGTTATTGATCTCTCAATGTCAGTCATCAAGACATTAGTCCAGCTATGGTATTGACCTCTCAATGTCAGTCATCAAGACATTAGTCCAGCTATGGTATTGACCTCTCAATGTCAGTCATCAAGACATTAGTCCAGCTATGTTATTGATCTCTCAATGTCAGTCATCAAGACATTAGTCCAGCTATGGTATTGACCTCTCAATGTCAGTCATCAAGACATTAGTCCAGCTAGGTATTGATCCTCTCAATTTCAATCATCAAGACATTAGTCCAGCTATGTTACTGACCTTTCAATGTCAGTCATCAAGACATTAGTCCAGCTATGGTATTGACCTCTCAATGTCAGTCATCAAGACATTAGTCCAGCTATGGTATTGACCTCTCAATGTCAGTCATCAAGACATTAGTCCAGCTATGTTATTGATCTCTCAATGTCAGTCATCAAGACATTAGTCCAGCTATGGTATTGATCTCTCAATGTCAGTCATCAAGACATTAGTCCAGCTATGGTATTGACCTCTCAATGACAGTCATCAAGACATTAGTCCAGCTATGGTATTGATCTCTCATGTCAATCATCAAGACATTAGTCCAGCTATGGTATTGACCTCTCAATGTCAGTCATCAAGACATTAGTCCAGCTATGTTATTGACCTCTCAATGTCAGTCATCAAAACATTAGTCCAGCTATGGTATTGACCTCTCAATGTCAGTCATCAAGACATTAGTCCAGCTATGTTATTGATCTCTCAATGTCAGTCATCAAGACATTAGTCCAGCTTTGTTATTAATCTCTCAATGTCAGTCATCAGGACACTAGTCCAGCTATGTTATTGATCTCTCAATGTCAGTCATCAGGACATTAGTCCAGCTATGTTACTGACCTCTCAATGTCAGTCATCAAGACATTCCAGCTATGGTATTGACCTCTCAATGTCAGTCATCAAGACATTAGCCCAGCTATGGTATTGACCCCTCAATGTCAGTCATCAGACATTAGTCCAGCTGTGGTATTTACCTCTCAATGTCAGTCATCAAGACATCAGTCCAGCTATGTTATTTACCTCTCAATGTCAGTCATCAAGACATTAGTCCAGCTATGTTATTACCTCTCAATGTCAGTCATCAAGACATTAGTCCAGCTATGTTATTTACCTCTCAATGTCAGTCATCAAGACATCAGTCCAACTATGTTATTACCTCTCAATGTCAGTCATAAAGACATCAGTCAAGCTATGTTATTGATCTCTCAATGTCAGTCATCAAGACATCAGTCAAGCTATGTTATTGATCTGTCAATGTCAGTCATCAAGACATCAGTCCAGCTATGTTATTGACCTCTCAATGACAGTCATCAAGACATCAGTCCAGCTATGTTATTGACCTCTCAATGTCAGTCATCAAGACATCAGTCCAGCTATGTTATTGATCTCTCAATGTCAGTCATCAAGACATTAGTCCAGCTATGTTATTGACCTCTTAATGTCAGTAATCAAGACATCAGTCCAGCTATGTTATTGATCTCTCAATGTCAGTCATCAAGACATTAGTCCAGCTATGTTATTGACCTCTCAATGTCAGTCATCAAGACATCAGTCCAGCTATGTATTGACCTCTCAATGTCAGTCATCAAGACATCAGTCCAGCTATGTTATTGATCTCTCAATGTCAGTCATCAAGACATTAGTCCAGCTATGGTATTGACCTCTCAATGTCAGTCATCAAGACATTAGTCCAGCTATGTTATTTACCTCTCAATGTCAGTCATCAGGACATTAGTCCAGCTATGTTATTGATCTCTCAATGTCAGTCATCAGGACATTAGGCTAGCTATGTTTTAACTCTCAATGTCAGTCATCAAGACATCAGTCAAGCTATGTTATTTACCTCTCAATGTCAGTCATCAAGACATTAGTCCAGCTATGTTATTTACCTCTCAATGTCAGTCATCAAGACATTAGTCCAGCTATGTTATTTACCTCTCAATGTCAGTCATCAAGACATCAGTCCAGCTATGTTATTTACCTCTCAATGTCAGTCATCAAGACATTAGTCCAGCTATGGTATTGACCTCTCAATGTCAGTCATCAAGACATTAGTCCAGCTATGGTATTGATCTCTCAATGTCAGTCATCAAGACATTAGTCCAGCTATGTTATTGATCTCTCAATGTCAGTCATCAAAACATTAGTCCAGCTATGTTATTGATCTCTCAATGTCAGTCATCAGGACATTAGTCCAGCTATGGTATTGATCTGTCAATGTCAGTCATCAAGACATTAGTGCAGCTATGGTATTGACCTCTCAATGTCAGTCATCAAGACATTAGTCCAGCTATGTTATTGACCTCTAAATGTCACTCATCAAGACATTAGTCCAGCTATGGTATTGACCTCTCAATGTCAGTCATCAAGACATTAGTCTAGCTATGTTATTTACCTCTCAATGTCAGTCATCAGGACATTAGTCCAGCTATGTTATTGATCTCTCAATGTCAGTCATCAGGACATTAGGCTAGCTATGTTATTGACCTCTCAATGTCAGTCATCAAGACATCAGTCCAGTTATGGTATTGACCTCTCAATGTCAGTCATCAAGACATTAGTTCAGCTATGGTATTGACCTCTCCAATGTCAGTCATCAGGACATTAGTCCAGCTGTGGTATTTACCTCTCAATGTCAGTCATCAAGACATCAGTCAAGCTATGTTATTTACCTCTCAATGTCAGTCATCAAGACATTAGTCCAGCTATGTTATTTACCTCTCAATGTCAGTCATCAAGACATTAGTCCAGCTATGTATTTACCTCTCAATGTCAGTCATCAAGACATCAGTCCAGCTATGTTATTTACCTCTCAATGTCAGTCATCAAGACATTAGTCCAGCTATGGTATTGACCTCTCAATGTCAGTCATCAAGACATTAGTGCAGCTATGGTATTGATCTCTCAATGTCAGTCATCAAGACATTAGTCCAGCTATGTTATTGATCTCTCAATGTCAGTCATCAGGACATTAGTCCAGCTATGGTATTGATCTCTCAATGTCAGTCATCAAGACATTAGTCCAGCTATGGTATTGACCTCTCAATGTCAGTCATCAAGACATTAGTCCAGCTATGGTATTGATCTCTCAATGTCAATCATCAAGACATTAGTCCAGCTATGGTATTGACCTCTCAATGTCAGTCATCAAGACATTAGTCCAGCTATGTTATTGACCTCAATGTCAGTCATCAAAACATTAGTCCAGCTATGGTATTGACCTCTCAATGTCAGTCATGAAGACATTAGTCCAGCTATGTTATTATTTAACTCTCAATGTCAGTCATCAGGACATTAGTCCAGCTGTGTATTTACCTCTCAATGTCAGTCATCAAGACAACAGTCCAGCTATGTTTATTTACCTCTCAATGTCAGTCATCAAGACATTAGTCCAGCTATGTTATTTACCTCTCAATGTCAGTCATCAAGACATTAGTCCAGCTATGTTATTTACCTCTCAATGTCAGTCATCAAGACATCAGTCCAACTATGTTATTTACCTCTCAATGTCAGTCATAAAGACATCAGTCAAGCTATGTTATTGATCTCTCAATGTCAGTCATCAAGACATCAGTCAAGCTATGTTATTGATCTGTCAATGTCAGTCATCAAGACATCAGTCCAGCTATGTTATTGACCTCTCAATGTCAGTCATCAAGACATCAGTCCAGCTATGTTATTGACCTCTCAATGTCAGTCATCAAGACATCAGTCCAGCTATGTTATTGATCTCTCAATGTCAGCATCAAGACATTAGTCCAGCTATGTTATTTACCTCTCAATGTCAGTCATCAAGACATTAGTCCAGCTATGGTATTGACCTCTCCAATGTCAGTCTTCAAGACATTAGTCCAGCTATGTTATTTACCTCTCAATGTCAGTCATCAGGACATTAGTCCAGCTATGTTATTGATCTCTCAATGTCAGTCATCAGGACATTAGTCTAGCTATGTTATTTACCTCTCAATGTCAGTCATCAAGACATCAGTCCAGCTATGTTATTTACCTCTCAATGTCAGTCATCAGGACATTAGTCCAGCTATGGTATTGACCTCTCAATGTCAGTCATCAAGACATTAGTCAAGCTATGGTATTGATCTCTCAATGTCAGTCATCAAGACATTAGTCCAGCTATGTTATTGATCTCTCAATGTCAGTCATCAAGACATTAGTCCAGCTATGTTATGATCTCTCAATGTCAGTCATCAGGACATTAGTCCAGCTATGGTATTGATCTCTCAATGTCAGTCATCAAGACATTAGTCCAGCTATGGTATTGACCTCTCAATGTCATTCATCAGGACATTAGTCCAGCTGTGGTATTTACCTCTCAATGTCAGTCATCAAGACATCAGTCAAGCTATGTTATTTACCTCTCAATGTCAGTCATCAAGACATTAGTCCAGCTATGTTATTTACCTCTCAATGTCAGTCATCAGACATTAGTCCAGCTATGTTATTTACCTCTCAATGTCAGTCATCAAGACATCAGTCCAGCTATGTTATTTACCTCTCAATGTCAGTCATCAAGACATTAGTCCAGCTATGGTATTGACCTCTCAATGTCAGTCATCAAGACATTAGTCCAGCTATGGTATTGATCTCTCAATGTCAGTCATCAAGACATTAGTCCAGCTATGTTATTGATCTCTCAATGTCAGTCATCAAAACATTAGTCCAGCTATGTTATGATCTCTCAATGTCAGTCATCAGGACATTAGTCCAGCTATGGTATTGATCTCTCAATGTCAGTCATCAAGACATTAGTCCAGCTATGGTATTGACCTCTCAATGTCAGTCATCAAGACATTAGTCCAGCTATGGTATTGATCTCTCAATGTCAGTCATCAAGACATTAGTCCAGCTATGGTATTGACCTCTCAATGTCAGTCATCAAGACATTAGTCCAGCTATGTTATTGACCTCTCAATGTCAGTCATCAAAACATTAGTCCAGCTATGGTATTGACCTCTCAATGTCAGTCATCAAGACATTAGTCCAGCTATGTTATTGATCTCTCAATGTCAGTCATCAAGACATTAGTCCAGCTTTGTTATAATCCCTCAATGTCAGTCATCAGGACATTAGTCCAGCTATGTTATTGATCTCTCAATGTCAGTCATCAGGACATTAGTCCAGCTATGTTACTGACCTCTCAATGTCAGTCATCAAGACATTAGTCCAGCTATGGTATTGACCTCTCAATGTCAGTCATCAAGACATTAGCCCAGCTATGGTATTGACCCCTCAATGTCAGTCATCAGGACATTAGTCCAGCTGTGGTATTTACCTCTCAATGTCAGTCATCAAGACATCAGTCCAGCTATGTTATTTACCTCTCAATGTCAGTCATCAAGACATTAGTCCAGCTATGTTATTGACCTCTAAATGTCACTCATCAAGACATTAGTCCAGCTATGTTATTTACCTCTCAATGTCAGTCATCAAGACATCAGTCCAACTATGTTTATTACCTCTCAATGTCAGTCATAAAGACATCATACAAGCTATGTTATTGATCTCTCAATGTCAGTCATCAAGACATCAGTCAAGCTATGTTATTGATCTGTCAATGTCAGTCATCAAGACATCAGTCCAGCTATGTTATTGACCTCTCAATGTCAGTCATCAAGACATCAGTCCAACTATGTTATTGACCTCTCAATGTCAGTCATCAAGACATCAGTCCAGCTATGTTTATTGATCTCTCAATGTCAGTCATCAAGACATTAGTCCAGCTATGTTATTGACCTCTCAATGTCAGTCATCAAGACATTAGTCCAGCTATGGTATTGACCTCTCAATGTCAGTCATCAAGACATTAGTCCAGCTATGTTATTTACCTCTCAATGTCAGTCATCAGGACATTAGTCCAGCTATGTTATTGATCTCTCAATGTCAGTCATCAGGACATTAGTCTAGCTATGTTATTTACCTCTCAATGTCAGTCATCAAGACATCAGTCCAGCTATGTTATTTACCTCTCAATGTCAGTCATCAGGACATTAGTCCAGCTATGGTATTGACCTCTCAATGTCAGTCATCAGACATTAGTCCAGCTATGGTATTGATCTCTCAATGTCAGTCATCAGGACATCAGTCCAGTTATGTTATTTACCTCTCAATGTCAGTCATCAAGACATTAGTCCAGCTATGTTATTGACCTCTCAATGTCAGTCATCAAGACATCAGTCCAGCTATGTTATTGATCTCTCAATGTCAGTCATCAAGACATTAGTCCAGCTATGGTATTGACCTCTCAATGTCAGTCATCAAGACATTAGTCCAGCTATGGTATTGACCTCTCAATGTCAGTCATCAAGACATTAGTCCAGCTATGTTATTGATCTCTCAATGTCAGTCATCAAGACTTAGTCCAGCTATGGTATTGACCTCTCAATGTCAGTCATCAAGACATTAGTCCAGCTATGGTATTGATCTCTCAATTTCAATCATCAAGACATTAGTCCAGCTATGGTATTGACCTTTCAATGTCAGTCATCAAGACATTAGTCCAGCTATGGTATTGACCTCTCAATGTCAGTCATCAAGACATTAGTCCAGCTATGGTATTGACCTCTCAATGTCAGTCATCAAGACATTAGTCCAGCTATGTTATTGATCTCTCAATGTCAGTCATCAAGACATTAGTCCAGCTATGGTATTGATCTCTCAATGTCAGTCATCAAGACATTAGTCCAGCTATGGTATTGACCTCTCAATGTCAGTCATCAAGACATTAGTCCAGCTATGGTATTGATCTCTCAATGTCAATCATCAAGACATTAGTCCAGCTATGGTATTGACCTCTCAATGTCAGTCATCAGGACATTAGTCCAGCTATGTTATTGACCTCTCAATGTCAGTCATCAAAACATTAGTCCAGCTATGGTTATTGACCTCTCAATGTCAGTCATCAAGACATTAGTCCAGCTATGTTATTGATCTCTCAATGTCAGTCATCAAGACATTAGTCCAGCTTTGTTATTAACTCTCAATGTCAGTCATCAGGACATTAGTCCAGCTATGTTATTGATCTCTCAATGTCAGTCATCAGGACATTAGTCCAGCTATGTTACTGACTCTCAATGTCAGTCATCAAGACATTAGTCCAGCTATGGTATTGACCTCTCAATGTCAGTCATCAAGACATTAGCCCAGCTATGGTATTGACCCCTCAATGTCAGTCATCAGGACATTAGTCCAGCTGTGGTATTTACCTCTCAATGTCAGTCATCAAGACATCAGTCCAGCTATGTTATTTACCTCTCAATGTCAGTCATCAAGACATTAGTCCAGCTATGTTATTTACCTCTCAATGTCAGTCATCAAGACATTAGTCCAGCTATGTTATTTACCTCTCAATGTCAGTCATCAAGACCATCAGTCCAACTATGTTATTTACCTCTCAATGTCAGTCATAAAGACATCAGTCAAGCTATGTTATGATCTCTCAATGTCAGTCATCAAGACATCAGTCAAGCTATGTTATTGATCTGTCAATGTCAGTCATCAAGACATCAGTCCAGCTATGTTATTGACCTCTCAATGTCAGTCATCAAGACATCAGTCCAGCTATGTTATTGACCTCTCAATGTCAGTCATCAAGACATCAGTCCAGCTATGTTATTGATCTCTCAATGTCAGTCATCAAGACATTAGTCCAGCTATGTTATTGACCTCTTAATGTCAGTAATCAAGACATCAGTCCAGCTATTGTATTGATCTCTCAATGTCAGTCATCAAGACATTAGTCCAGCTATGTTATTGACCTCTCAATGTCAGTCATCAAGACATCAGTCCAGCTATGTTATTGACCTCTCAATGTCAGTCATCAAGACATCAGTCCAGCTATGTTATTGATCTCTCAATGTCAGTCATCAAGACATTAGTCCAGCTATGGTATTGACCTCTCAATGTCAGTCATCAAGACATTAGTCCAGCTATGTTATTTACCTCTCAATGTCAGTCATCAGGACATTAGTCCAGCTATGTTATTGATCTCTCAATGTCAGTCATCAGGACATTAGTCTAGCTATGTTATTAACTCTCAATGTCAGTCATCAAGACATCAGTCCAGCTATGTTATTTACCTCTCAATGTCAGTCATCAGGACATTAGTCCAGCTATGGTATTGACCTCTCAATGTCAGTCATCAAGACAGTAGTCCAGCTATGGTATTGATCTCTCAATGTCAGTCATCAAGACATTAGTCCAGCTATGTTATTGATCTCTCAATGTCAGTCATCAAGACATTAGTCCAGCTATGTTATTGATCTCTCAATGTCAGTCATCAGGACATTAGTCCAGCTATGGTATTGATCTCTCAATGTCAGTCATCAAGACATTAGTCCAGCTATGGTATTGACCCCTCAATGTCAGTCATCAGGACATTAGTGCAGCTGTGGTATTTACCTCTCAATGTCAGTCATCAGGACATCAGTCCAGCTATGTTATTTACCTCTCAATGTCAGTCATCAAGACATTAGTCCAGCTATGTTATTGACCTCTCAATGTCAGTCATCAAGACATCAGTCCAGCTATGTTATTGATCTCTCAATGTCAGTCATCAAGACATTAGTCCAGCTATGGTATTGACCTCTCAATGTCAGTCATCAAGACATTAGTCCAGCTATGGTATTGACCTCTCAATGTCAGTCATCAAGACATTAGTCCAGCTATGTTATTGATCTCTCAATGTCAGTCATCAAGACATTAGTCCAGCTATGGTATTGACCTCTCAATGTCAGTCATCAAGACATTAGTCCAGCTATGGTATTGATCTCTCAATTTCAATCATCAAGACATTAGTCCAGCTATGGTATTGACCTTTCAATGTCAGTCATCAAGACATTAGTCCAGCTATGTTATTGACCTCTCAATGTCAGTCATCAAGACATTAGTCCAGCTATGGTATTGACCTCTCTATGTCAGTCATCAAGACATTAGTCCAGCTATGTTATTGACCTCTCAATGTCAGTCATCAGGACATTAGTCCAGCTATGTTATTGATCTCTCAATGTCAGTCGTCAAGACATTAGTCCAGCTATGTTATTAATCTCTCAATGTCAGTCATCAGGACATTAGTCCAGCTATGTTATTGATCTCTCAATGTCAGTCATCAGGACATTAGTCCAGCTATGTTATTGACCTCTCAATGTCAGTCATCAAGACATCAGTCAAGCTATGGTATTGACCTCTCAATGTCAGTCATCAAGACATTAGTCCAGCTATGGTATTGACCCCTCAATGTCAGTCATCAGGACATTAGTCCAGCTGTGGTATTTACCTCTCAATGTCAGTCATCAGGACATCAGTCCAGCTATGTTATTTACCTCTCAATGTCAGTCATCAAGACATTAGTCCAGCTATGTTATTTACCTCTCAATGTCAGTCATCAAGACATTAGTCTAGCTATGTTATTTACCTCTCAATGTCAGTCATCAAGACATCAGTCCAGCTATGTTATTTACCTCTCAATGTCAGTCATCAGAACATTAGTCCAGCTATGGTATTTACCTCTCAATGTCAGTCATCAAGACATCAGTCCAGCTATGTTATTTAACTCTCAATGTCAGTCATCAAGACATTAGTCCAGCTATGTTATTGATCTCTCAACGTCAGTCATCAGGACATTAGTCCAGCTATGTTATTGATCTCTCAATGTCAGTCATCAGGACATTAGTCCAGCTATGTTATTAATCTCTCAATGTCAGTCATCAGGACATTAGTCCAGCTATGGTATTGATCTCTCAATGTCAGTCATCAAGACATTAGTCCAGCTATGTTATTAATCTCTCAATGTCAGTCATCAGACATTAGTCCAGCTATGTTATTGATCTGTCAATGTCAGTCATCAAGACATTAGTCCAGCTATGTTATTGATCTCTCAATGTCAGTCATCAAGACATCAGTCCAGCTATGGTATTGACCTCTCAATGTCAGTCATCAAGACATTAGTCCAGCTATGGTATTGACCCCTCAATGTCAGTCATCAGGACATTAGTCCAGCTGTGGTATTTACCTCTCATTGTCAGTCATCAGGACATCAGTCCAGCTATGTTATTGATCTCTCAATGTCAGTCATCAAGACATTAGTCCAGCTTTGTTATTAATCTCTCAATGTCAGTCATCAAGACATCAGTCCAACTATGTTATTTACCTCTCAATGTCAGTCATAAAGACATCAGTCAAGCTATGTTATTGATCTCTCAATGTCAGTCATCAAGACATCAGTCAAGCTATGTTATTGATCTGTCAATGTCAGTCATCAAGACATCAGTCCAGCTATGTTATTGACCTCTCAATGTCAGTCATCAAGACATCAGTCCAGCTATGTTATTGACCTCTCAATGTCAGTCATCAGGACATTAGTCCAGCTATGTTATTGATCTCTCAATGTCAGTCATCAGGACATTAGTCCAGCTATGTTATTGACCTCTCAATGTCAGTCATCAAGACATCAGTCCAGCTATGGTATTGACCTCTCAATGTCAGTCATCAAGACATTAGTCCAGCTATGGTATTGACCCCTCAATGTCAGTCATCAGGACATTAGTCCAGCTGTGGTATTTACCTCTCAATGTCAGTCATCAGGACATCAGTCCAGCTATGTTATTTACCTCTCAATGTCAGTCATCAAGACATTAGTCCAGCTATGTTATTTACCTCTCAATGTCAGTCATCAAGACATTAGTGTAGCTATGTTATTTACCTCTCAATGTCAGTCATCAAGACATCAGTCCAGCTATGTTATTTACCTCTCAATGTCAGTCATCAGAACATTAGTCCAGCTATGGTATTTACCTCTCAATGTCAGTCATCAAGACATCAGTCCAGCTATGTTATTTAACTCTCAATGTCAGTCATCAGGACATTAGTCCAGCTATGTTATTTACCTCTCAATGTCAGTCATCAAGACATTAGTCCAGCTATGTTATTGACCTCTCAATGTCAGACATTAGTCCAGCTATGTTATTGATCTCTCAACGTCAGTCATCAGGACATTAGTCCAGCTATGTTATTGATCTCTCAATGTCAGTCATCAGGACATTAGTCCAGCTATGTTATTAATCTCTCAATGTCAGTCATCAGGACATTAGTCCAGCTATGGTATTGATCTCTCAATGTCAGTCATCAAGACATTAGTCCAGCTATGTTATTAATCTCTCAATGTCAGTCATCAGGACATTAGTCCAGCTATGTTATTGATCTGTCAATGTCAGTCATCAAGACATTAGTCCAGCTATGTTATTGATCTCTCAATGTCAGTCATCAAGACATCAGTCCAGCTATGGTATTGACCTCTCAATGTCAGTCATCAAGACATTAGTCCAGCTATGGTATTGACCCCTCAATGTCAGTCATCAGGACATTAGTCCAGCTGTGGTATTTACCTCTCAATGTCAGTCATCAGGACATCAGTCCAGCTATGTTATTTACCTCTCAATGTCAGTCATCAAGACATTAGTCCAGCTATGTTATTTACCTCTCAATGTCAGACATTAGTCCAGCTATGTTATTGATCTCTCAATGTCAGTCATCAGGACATTAGTCCAGCTATGTTATTTACCTCTCAATGTCAGTCATCAAGACATTAGTCCAGCCATGTTATTGACCTCTCAATGTCAGACATTAGTCCAGCTATGTTATTGATCTCTCAATGTCAGTCATCAGGACATTAGTCCAGCTATGTTATTGATCTCTCAATGTCAGTCATCAAGACATTAGTCCAGCTATGTTATTAATCTCTCAATGTCAGTCATCAGGACATTAGTCCAGCTATGGTATTGATCTCTCAATGTCAGTCATCAAGACATTAGTCCAGCTATGTTATTAATCTCTCAATGTCAGTCATCAGGACATTAGTCCAGCTATGTTATTGATCTGTCAATGTCAGTCATCAGGACATTAGTCCAGCTATGTTATTGATCTCTCAATGTCAGTCATCAAGACATCAGTCCAGCTATGGTATTGACCTCTCAATGTCAGTCATCAAGACATTAGTCCAGCTATGGTATTGACCCCTCAATGTCAGTCATCAGGACATTAGTCCAGCTGTGGTATTTACCTCTCAATGTCAGTCATCAGGACATCAGTCCAGCTATGTTATTTACCTCTCAATGTCAGTCATCAAGACATTAGTCCAGCTATGTTATTTACCTCTCAATGTCAGTCATCAAGACATTAGTCTAGCTATGTTATTTACCTCTCAATGTCAGTCATCAAGACATCAGTCCAGCTATGTTATTTACCTCTCAATGTCAGTCATCAGAACATTAGTCCAGCTATGGTATTTACCTCTCAATGTCATTCATCAAGACATCAGTCCAGCTATGTTATTTAACTCTCAATGTCAGTCATCAGGACATTAGTCCAGCTATGTTATTTACCTCTCAATGTCAGTCATCAAGACATTAGTCCAGCTATGTTATTTACCTCTCAATGTCAGACATTAGTCCAGCTATGTTATTAATCTCTCAATGTCAGTCATCAGGACATTAGTCCAGCTATGTTATTGATCTCTCAATGTCAGTCATCAGGACATTAGTCCAGCTATGTTATTAATCTCTCAATGTCAGTCATCAGGACATTAGTCCAGCTATGGTATTGATCTCTCAATGTCAGTCATCAAGACATTAGTCCAGCTATGTTATTGATCTCTCAATGTCAGTCATCAAGACATTAGTCCAACTATGTTTATTGATCTCTCAATGTCAGTCATCAAGACATTAGTTCAGCTATGTTATTGATCTCTGAATGTCAGTCATCAAGACATTAGTCCAGCTATGGTATTGATCTCTCAATGTCAGTCATCAAGACATCAGTCCAGCTATGTTATTGACCTCTCAATGTCAGTCATCAAGACATTAGTCTAGCTATGGTATTGATCTCTCAATGTCAGTCATCAAGACATTAGTCCAGCTAATCTTGTGTTGATAGTAAAGCTGTCACCATACATTTTATGTATTTACCTTGTTCTTTACTTATTAACTTTACTGTCACATGACAATTTTTGGCATATTCCACAAGTTATCTTGAGCACTTAGCGTTGCATCAAGGAGTTTGTGGATTGAGATGACAGGTTTCACTCACCAATAGTTGCTTCAATGTGTTTGCTGGGATCTTATGCTCAGATTTATTTCTTTTACTACTGGAATCTCTAAGTGACCATATACACAAGAAAAACTTTCTTTGTCATAATTGCCCTCTCCACTTGTGTCTCAGTGGCTGACTGTTAGTTAGTGTGCTCATTTCCTGACCAGAAGGGTCTGGATTTGATCACCAGAAGTGGTGCATTTTTTTTAAAGACTGACAATAGAGAGTTTACCAAGCCTCTAAATATGGGTACCAGAGATTTTTTTGGGAAGGAAAGGCAGCTTGGTGTGATACTGACCACATCATCCAAAAATGTGCGGTGGACATAGAAAAATATGGTCACTAACACCATATTCCCCACACGTCTAGCAAGGCATGGAAGGAGCCTTCACTTTACTTTTTTTTTTTAATTCACTGAATCTTTAACTCCACACATCCATCAATAAAGTAATCACTTCTGTGTTAGTTTCTCAAAGAACTGCAGCAATGTTTCTCTCTCCACAGTAGCATGACTATTTCAAATGTTCAGAAATCCAGACATCCTTTCACAATCAAGTGAGGCCAAACTGAAACTGTTCTCTCTCTCTAAAAAGTACTGGTAAATATTTAACTGCCTCAGAGGACTGTCAAACACTGGGCTTGATAACTGATCTTTGTCATTAGTAAAGCAACATGATGATGCCAATGAACCTGACAGTGGCTCAAACAATCCTGACAGTGATGGCTGTGCTGGCAATGTTGATTGTAACTGCATGAGAATGAGATTGTCTGCCTGCTGGACCACTCTCACAAGAGAGGTGTGTGAGTTTGCCAAAATAAGAGGACACATAGAAATGTCATGCTTGGTAAAGTTGAGTGACATGAGGTAGTCTAGGTTCTTTGGGATGTCAAGAACATCCACAGAGCTGACGTTGATGTGGCACTCATACATAGCACTGACAATAGCTCCATCCAGATTCACCAAGTGCTCAATCAGGTTGAAGATGCTTCTCCTGTGTTTTTTGGTGCTTAGTTCATTTTTCCTGAAGCTGAGAGATTGCTTCCTCTTTGGTGGCAGAATTGCTGGAGCTTCATCTGGAAACAAAGTCTTGGCTTCCCACATCCAATCTGCAAAAAGTCAGTCAATTTAAACAAATACATTTTGAAACAAAAGAAAATGTTCAGGATTCAATGGTTGGTAGACAAACAAACATGCATTTTGTAAATAAAGGTAAGTACGAGACTTGAACCGGCATCTTAACACGCGAGTTTACACCCATATGTGCTCAGCCGCCTATCCAGAAATGTTAGGATATTTCTGTATAGTGTTGCCTCAAGCATCGAAATTCAGATGCGAAGCGACATTCCTCACCTTCCCAGGGTAATACCTGGTACCCATTTAGCCATCGGCTGGGTCGACCGTGGGGGTATTTTTTTTTCCAACTACTAGTACAATTCAAATTGAACATGGGTTGTCCGAACGTCGGTAGTCCAGTAGGGTGGTTTTCCCAACTAGACTACCGAGGCCCCCATTTTATTTTTTGTAAATAAATACTGTGACAAGGAAAATGTTCATGATTAATTGCTTGGTTTGTTATTTGTCCAGCAGCTTTTGGGATAATATCCTTTAGCTCAATTTGAAGACACAGTCTTGTTCATGTTCACACATTTTTTAGCACAGCTCTTTAGTTACACTTCACAAACTCATCTCATTAATTTTCTTGCTTGCCCATAGAGTCTCTCACTGCACACAAAGACTGGTGATGGCCATATATGAATCCATCAAAATTATCAATGGCTGATCTGGCACTCTAAAGCAAATGTCAAAGTTTTGTTGACACTCTCCAGGTTCTGTAAGAGAATCATCAAAACTTCTTTGGCTATCACAAATATTGATAATCCAACCTCAGCGTATTTTCTTTTCAGAAACATCTCTTACGTTCATGAACAAAATCTAATGTGTTATCTCAGAAACAATTTCATCCAATCTTGATTCAAACTCTCAGGAGAATCTCCTCTTGAATTCAGTATTTCTTTATGTGAGCCTATCTTCAGATCAACCTGATGA
The DNA here is from genome assembly GCA_032433765.1 of Megaustenia siamemsis. Taxonomy (NCBI): domain Eukaryota; kingdom Metazoa; phylum Mollusca; class Gastropoda; order Stylommatophora; family Ariophantidae; genus Megaustenia; species Megaustenia siamemsis. Next base: position 1,872,658 of record JAVIAB010000108.1, on the reverse strand, counting down.
AATTATTAGAGAACAGGCAAATAATTGCAGTGCTGTGGTAAAACTGGTAGCAGGGGTAAGTACTGGGCTGTATCGTACACTCCTACAAGGTATGGTAAAACTGGTAGCAGGGGTAAGTACTGGGCTGTATCGTACACTCCTACAAGGTATGGTAAACTGGTAGCAGGGGTAAGTACTGGGCTGTATCGTACACTCCTACAGGGTAAGGTAAAACTGGTAGCAGGGGTAAGTACTGGGCTGTATCGTACACTCCTACAAGGTATGGTAAAACTGGTAGCAGGGGTAAGTACTGGCTGTATCGTACACTCCTACAAGGTATGGTAAAACTGGTAGCAGGGGTAAGTACTGGGCTGTATTGTACACTCCTACAAGGTATGGTAAAACTGGTAGCAGGGGTAAGTACTGGGCTGTATCGTACACTTTTATCCCATATGTGTTTGGTTGCCTATCCAGAAGTGTTCGGAGACTCTCATATAGTGTCGCCTCAAGCATTTAACTCACGATTGAGGCGCCACTCTTCACCTTTCCAGAGTATGAAAACCTAGTACCCAATTCTGCCAGTGGCTGGGTCGACCGCATGGCTATTTTTCCAACCACATGTACAATTCACACAGTTTCCAGCAGGAATCGATCACAGGTTGTCTAAATATTGGTAGCTAGTGGGTTGGTTTTCCCAACTAGGCTACTAAGGCTCCCTCTTTCAATCTTACCCTGTTACAGCACATCCTTTTGTTTACAATGTGTAGCTACTGCAAGAAACAATAAGCGAGAATTAACCAGAAGTAACTTTTTGGCCAATTAACAAAATTTGTTTTCCATTGGAAGTCAGTGGTCAAGAGTGAAAGTAGCTACCTGAATTTTGTGTGATAAATGGGCACCTCCATGAAGTATCAAGTTGCCATGGTACTACTATATATATAAAAATTGGAGGCAAGGCACCTAGCAACAACAGAGCTGGAAGCTGTCAGCCACTTATAGGTGATGACTTGTACCAGATTGGTGAACCAGAACCATCCACACCCTGCTCCACCTCTCCGTGGTGCCTCTAGAAACAAACTTACCAGTCTAGTTTGGCCAAACAAATAGGGATAGAAGAAGGGAGGCAACCATGTACTCAAAAATGTGTTGCTGAAGTCAGATGTACCAAAAGGTACAAATATCACAGTTCTACTGCAAACCACAACACAAGGCATCTACACCCACTTAATGTACTTTAAGGAAGAGCAACCAGTAGTCTTGGTGTCAATGCCAGACATCCAGACAGGTGAATCTCCTACATCATGGACGTTTCAATGGAATTTACAAGCAGCCATTTTCCAGATCTGGCCATTGTTGCACACTATGGGTAGGTATTTTATACATTTTTGTGGCAAATGAACATTGAAATGATTCAGTTATAAACCAATAAATAGAATACATTTAAATATAAATATTTGTATAATTTCTCTTTAAGTGTGTGAGAAGAAATCTCCAACAAAATAGATTTACTGTAGCAATTTAAGTGACCTCCAGACCTCCCTCTCACCCCGAAAATAGAAAAAGTCATGAAGACAGCCTATTATCTTGTGATATGTATCAATTTGGATTTATAGTGTCAAAACAAGAACTATGGGTTTATTGTGCATTTTCCCACAAACTTGTGGATTAAACAAACAAAAAAAAAAAAAAAAAAAGAAAAATCAAATTTTTGTAAACAACTTGAGCAGTTCTAGAATATGACAAGACCACTTACCTTCCTCGGTTGGTTTGTGGGAACAGATGTCAATAGGCTTGAGCTCATTATTTTGACCACATATGTTGTTGTTTCTATTTAAATTGACAGCATTTATCACATCACAGAGTACAAATACGGATGCAGGCAATCCTGAGGTGCGAAATGAATTCGTCACAGCATGGCATTTGTCTACAGGTAATCTGTAATAACAATGAAATGACAACTTTTAATACATAGGACAACACAGGGTAATAGAGAAATAAATAAGACATCATAGAGCCTGAGAGCTGTAACTATGGATTCAAAATAATAAATATATAACAGCAACTAAAAAATTATAAATGAATGGGCACCAAGAATGACATTAGTCAACAACTCATAAGTGATTAGCTACATCAGAAACAGAGATAATCATCAAACTCCGCCTCTCTGCCAACAAACAGACTAACCAGTGAGGCTAAGCAGTTTAACAATCAAAGCTGGAAGGCAAGTCAGCACTTGAAAGTACATTTGTGACTGTTTGCGGTCAATCACAATACATTAACATCCACTTGACAGGATGGCAGGTGACGAAGAATTGTTGTCAGCTAAAATGAGAGCATAATGAGAAATGTCCAAATAAACAATCATTTGGCGATCATCAAATCAAGTTTCATTTTCAGAACAACTATGCCATCAGTTAAATGACATGACAGTCAAGTAACTTTACAAGACCAATGTCATCAGTTACACAAATGACAACACACTGAAATAAGCCTACAAGACCAACAATATCATCAGTTACACAAATGACAACACAGTCAAGAAACCCTACATAAAAAGATTGCTCACAAATATATATGGAGCCAAATCTGCGCACAAGCCTTAGAGCAAGATTGTGAAATTCAGGAAACTGGTCTAAAGGGATATATTTCCAAATTTCGGTCAAATTAGGAGAAGTGGGTGACCCACAATGTTCTTTAAATTGAGCACAAAGTCCTGAATGGTTTTGGATATCTATTATTTCCATCTCAGACTCTGAAATACAAAATGGATTTATGAATAAATCGATGTTACTCTTTTCAGATTCAAAAAAGGAAAATCGAGTTGAGAATGCGTTGCTCAAAGCTGTAACTGCTGTTTTGTATTTTAAATGATCCACGATAAAGCCACTGCATTTACTTAACATGTGCAGAAAGCTTGGAAAATGATCAAGTTTGCACTGTGCTAAGCTGTTACAAAACAATTAAAGCTTGAATTTAAAAGTTTTGACTTCATTGAACATGGATGGAAAGAGTCTTTTCCTTGTAATCTTCTTGTTAAGAATATTCAAATGATGTAACATATCAACTAAAAATGCCAAATCAAAAAGCCACTCTTGATTTTAAGTAAACAACACACCAAAGGCAAAACAATTTTTGATTTTAAAAAATAAAGGATTTGATATTTTAATTTTGAAAAAAAAAAAAACAGCATTTCTCCTCTAGAAAGCCACCTAACTGAGTTGTAAAGTAAGAGTTCACCATATTTATTTATTTCTTCTTAAAAAAATTCTCTAAACTCTCTTCAATTAAGGGCGTGTGATCAAATCATATTAATGCAACACAGAACAGGATCAATGACGTGCTGAAAGTTCATGCCTTTAGCACACAAAGCCTCCTGATGAATAATACAAGGATATTAAAGCAACTTCCTATCTAAATACTGTTCAAGCAAAGAAACACAGCCATTCCTCTCCCCTAACATTGCTGGGGTGCCATCTGTACAAATGCTCTCAAGTTTAGACCATTCAAGTTTTTTGCCACTAACATCACTATTCCCAAGATAGTTTTTCACTGCTTCAAATATATTTCTTCCAGTTGTTGTCGATAAATCACAAAGTCCTAAAAGCTCATGAAACAACATCAAAATTATTGTTTATGCACCTCACAAACACAAGTAAGTGAGCACTATCTGTTATGTCACCACTCTCATCTATTGCAATAGAGAAGTATCTGGAGACAACAGTTACATATTTTATTTGTTTTTACTCATCGCCTGCCATTTCTTCAATGCGCCTCATAATTGCATTTCGTGATAGGGAAATATGTTCTGCCATTTGTTTTGATATTGATGTCACCAGTGTTTACTGCAAAGATGGATATGCTTTCCTTAAAAATCTCACCTTCTGAGAACATTTAATACAAAGATGGATATGCTTTCCTTAATAATCTCACTATCTGAGAGCATTTACTACAAAGATGGATATACTTTCCTGAATAATCTCACTGTCTGAGAACATTTACTACAAAGATGGATATGCATTCCTTAATAATCTCACTGTCTGAGAACATTTACTACAAAGATGGATATGCTTTCCTTAATAATCTCACTGTCTGAGAACATTTACTACAAAGATGGATATACTTTCCTGAATAATCTCACTGTCTGAGAACATTTACTACAAAGATGGATATGCTTTCATTAATAATCTCACTGTCTGAGAACATTTACTACAAAGATGGATATACTTTCCTTAATAATCTCACTGTCTAAGAACATTTACTACAAAGATGGATATGCTTTCATTAATAATCTCACTGTCTGAGAACATTTACTACAAAGATGGATATGCTTTCATTAATAATATCACTGTCTGAGAACATTTACTACAAAGATGGATATGCTTTCATTAATAATCTCACCGTCTGAGAACATTTACTACAAAGATGGATATGCTTTCCTTAATAATCTCACCTTCTGAGAACATTTACTACAAAGATAGATATGCTTTCATTAATAATCTCACTGTCTGAGAACATTTACTACAAAGACAGATATGCTTTCATTAATAATCTCACCTTCTGAGAACATTTACTACAAAGATAGATATGCTTTCATTAATAATCTCACTGTCTGAGAACATTTACTACAAAGATAGATATGCTTTCCTTAATAATCTCACTGTCTGAGAACATTTACTACAAAGATGGATATACTTTAATTAATAATCTCACTGTCTGAGAACATTTACTACAAAGATGGATATGCTTTCATTAATAATCTCACCTTCTGAGAACATTTACTACAAAGATAGATATGCTTTCCTTAATAATCTCACTGTCTGAGAACATTTACTACAAAGATAGATATGCTTTCATTAATAATCTCACCTTCTGAGAACATTTACTACAAAGATAGATATGTTTTCATTAATAATCTCACTGTCTGAGAACATTTACTACAAAGATAGATATGCTTTCATTAATAATCTCACTGTCTGAGAACATTTACTACAAAGATAGATATGCTTTCATTAATAATCTCACTGTCTGAGAACATTTACTACAAAGATAGATATGCTTTCATTAATAATCTCACCTTCTGAGAACATTTACTACAAAGATAGATATGCTTTCATTAATAATCTCACCATCTGAGAACATTTACTACAAAGATGGATATGCTTTCCTTAATAATCTCACCGTCTGAGAACATTTACTACAAAGATGGATATGCTTTCCTTAATAATCTCACTGTCTGAGAACATTTACTACAAAGATAGATATGCTTTCCTTAATAATCTCACCTTCTGAGAACATTTACTACAAAGATGGATATGCTTTCCTTAATAATCTCACCTTCTGAGAACATTTACTACAAAGATAGATATGCTTTCATTAATAATCTCACTGTCTGAGAACATTTACTACAAAGATAGATATGCTTTCCTTAATAATCTCACCTTCTGAGAACATTTACTACAAAGATGGATATGCTTTCCTTAATAATCTCACCTTCTGAGAACATTTACTACAAAGATAGATATGCTTTCATTAATAATCTCACTGTCTGAGAACATTTACTACAAAGATAGATATGCTTTCCTTAATAATCTCACTGTCTGAGAACATTTACTACAAAGTTAGATATGCTTTCCTTAATAATCTCACCTTCTGAGAACATTTACTACAAAGATATATTTATGCTTTCATTAATAATCTCACCTTCTGAGAACATTTACTACAAAGATAGATATGCTTTTATTAATAATCTCACCTTCTGAGAACATTTACTACAAAGATAGATATGCTTTCCTTAACTCTTTCAGGTCCAGCGCCGAGTCCTCGGCGTGATCCTTTTGGACAACACCGATATGTCCGATATTTTGGATATAGCTGAATATTTGTTTTGTTTTCACCGAATTTCGTTTTTGTTTCAACCAATACTTGATTTCCGGTCGTGAGAGTTATTTTCCTTGATCTTTCCGCTTACGACGGCGTGGGTCGACGTTTGTATCTTTAAAAATTATTCATTGATATTCATTGTTTTTTTTTTCTGAAATTTCTATCACAAAATGGCCACGCCCACTGCTGGTAGTTCTTGCAGTACATCTCGCCCGAAACTATATAGTGCAGAACAAGCGAGATCTATGTTCGAAACATTGTTATTTAGTGAATCAGAAATGGACTATTCAGAAGATTCAGACGAGAGTTTTAGTTTTTGTGGTGACAGTCATGATAATCGTAGTGGTAAGTCGAGTGGTAAGAAACCAAGACTCTCTTGTTTAGGTTTAGCTGGTCGATGCCTCCAGTCCAGCACTATCAGTGACTCAGAGGAATTTAGTGGCAGTGATTCTGACGATGAAACTGATACTATTCTGTCAGCCAAAGCTGACAGGACAGATGTGGCTAGGAAGCCTGCTGATGGGTGGCATGAAGCCAGAGATGGAGATACAATAAGAAAATCTAGTTTCCAAAATATAAATTCTGGATGTAATTTAGACATTCCAGAAAATGCTTCACCTTCCAAGTATTTTCTGAGCCTGTTGACTGACACAATTGTTGACAGTCTGATTCAAAATATCAACAATTATGCTCAGCAAAAAATGGAATTGAGTACTCCTGTACGCAGGTATTAAAGTTTTGCTAAATGGACACCGCTGGACCGTAATACTTTTTTTCAGTTTCTGGCAGTCCTGATTGCCATGGGAATGAATCCAAAAAATTCTATAAAGGATTACTGGTCCATTCAATCATTTAAAAGTAGTCCTTGGTTTAGGTGCATGTTTAGTCGGACAAGATTTTTACTCATTTATCAATCTATGCTTCATGCGGCTGGTCCTGATGCGGCTGGAAAATGTAAAATTGAACCGTTCATCAATTCATTGATCGAAAAATTTCAAGAAGCGTTTTATCCGTTTGAAAACATCTGCATCGATGAGATGGTTATAGGCTACAAGGGAAGATTTAAGTACAAGCAGTACAATGCCAGTAAGCCAAAAAAATATCATATCAAATCATACGGACTTTGCGACTCAATCACCGGATATGTTTTCAACCTCCTGCTATATTTTGGTACGGACACAGCTTACAGGCCTGAAACAGACCCACATTCATCACATGCTGTCAAAGTTTTCGACAAGTTACTGGAAGGCATCACAGATCATCATCATTTGTTTGCTGACCAGTATTATACTTCCCTGCCACTTGTTCAATTTCTGCGGCAGAAAAATCACAACTACACTGGAACGCTAAATTCCAACAGACGCGGATTTCCAGCAGAAGTCAAAAATAAAATAATATCAGTGAATGAGGCAAAGTGGTTCATCAATTATGAGGAGCAAGTTATGTGTGTCAGCTGGAGGGATAAAAAATCCAAAAAGCCCTGCCAATTGGTGACAACACATGGAAGTGTCACATATTAGGTCAGAAATGAAGGTAGGAGTCAAGTCAGGAAGCCATCACCCATCCATAGCTACAACCACTCAATGAATGGATGTGACAGAGAAGACCAGATGATCTCATATTATGGGAACCACACAAGGAAGACAGTCAAGTGGTGGAAGAAAATATTTATGTGGATAATTGAGATCACACAACTCAATGCTCATATTTTATATAACTTGAGCCGCCCTAACACTGAAAAGCCTATGCCTTTTGCAGATTTCAAGGAGCTGCTTATTTATGATTTGTGTAGCATAGTAGGAGCAGAGACACCTATTCCTAACAACCTTCTTCAAGTTGATTTATCCAAGCTGGGGAAAAAATGGAACATGAAGCCGCAGAGATATCAGGGTGCCATCCATCTCATTGATTTTGATGGGAAAGACCTGCAGTGTGTTCATTGTTCGGAGCAGCGGAAAGTAAGAAAACGAAGCAGCTATTATTGTACAGGTTGTCCGGATAAGCCACATCTGTGCGCTAAAACATGCTTTAGGGAATATCACACACAATAAGTACATATGTGTCAATAAAAATAATAAACTTGACTTGTAAATAATATTGTTGTGATGTACAAAAATTTGAAAATTTTTTATTTATAAAATGTGCATAATTTTGTTATTTGTGGACATAAATTCATCAAATAAACTGTATTTTCAAGGAATTTGGATTATGTTGTGTAATATTTCAAGACAAATGGATAGCAACACATATCTGGATGGAAATGGGTAAGTGAAATACAATATTTAAAATTATCTACCTTGAATATTTAAAAAAAAAAATATAACTATGCCTTTAAATTTTTACATATATCAAAATATATTGCTATTTTCATTTTCTATATCCATTTCCCTCTCCAGTGATATATAACACATGCCACATTTATCTCAATTATTGTGTGAAGTAGTCAAATGAAAAAGGTATATGGTAAAATTTCTGGAAACAGGAAAAAAAGTCGAGTTTTCTGGTCCAAATCTGAAAATTCCTGTTTCCTGTTCTGGTCCTGAAAGAGTTAATAATCTCACTGTCTGAGAACATTTACAACAAAGATGGATATGCTTTCCTTAATCTCACCTTCTGAGAACATTTACTACAAAGATAGATATGCTTTAATTAATAATCTCACTGTCTGAGAACATTTACTACAAAGATGGATATGCTTTCATTAATAATCTCACTGTCTGAGAACATTTACAACAAAGATGGATATGCTTTCCTTAATATCACCTTCTGAGAACATTTACTACAAAGATAGATATGCTTTCATTAATAATCTCACCTTCTGAGAACATTTACTACAAAGATGGATATGCTTTCCTTAATATCACCTTCTGAGAACATTTACTACAAAGATAGATATGCTTTCATTAATAATCTCACCTTCTGAGAACATTTACTACAAAGATAGATATGCTTTCCTTAATCTCACCTTCTGAGAACATTTACTACAAAGATGGATATGCTTTCATTAATAATCTCACTGTCTGAGAACATTTACAACAAAGATGGATATGCTTTCCTTAATATCACCTTCTGAGAACATTTACTACAAAGATGGATATGCTTTCATTAATAATCTCACCTTCTGAGAACATTTACTACAAAGATAGATATGCTTTCCTTAATCTCACCTTCTGAGAACATTTACTACAAAGATGGATATGCTTTCATTAATAATCTCACTGTCTGAGAACATTTACTACAAAGATAGATATGCTTTCATTAATAATCTCACCTTCTGAGAACATTTACTACAAAGATAGATATGCTTTCCTTAATCTCACTGTCTGAGAACATTTACTACAAAGATGGATATGCTTTCATTAATAATCTCACCTTCTGAGAACATTTACTACAAGATAGATATGCTTTCATTAATAATCTCACCTTCTGAGAACATTTACTACAAAGATGGATATGCTTTCATTAATAATCTCACCTTCTGAGAACATTTACTACAAAGATAGATATGCTTTCATTAATAATCTCACAGTCTGAGAACATTTACTACAAAGATAGATATGCTTTCCTTAATCTCACTGTCTGAGAACATTTACTACAAAGATAGATATGCTTTCCTTAATCTCACTGTCTGAGAACATTTACTACAAAGATGGATATGCTTTCCTTAATAATCTCACTGTCTGAGAACAGTTTTATCTTGTTAGTGAGCAGAATTGATATTTTATAAGAAACCTTTACCATGTTTTTCATTTCTTCACTTTTTAACAAATAACTTTTGCTTACAATGAAGTCATTTCTTTTTCTTTGAGATGTAGTCAGTTCTTAAAGCAGAGACAGGAGGATATGATTGAAGGTGTGAATATTTTTGATGTGAAGGCGTCAATAGATGTGAATGCCGTTCTTCTTTACTTGAAAGATGTGAATGACTTAAAGCTGTTTATAATCCGAAGCCGTCAACAACCTGAATGACTGAAAGACTGACTCTTATACATTGGAGCCTTTTTTATTTATTTCTTTTCTTGTTTCACACGTGTACAATCTGCGTCATTTTCTATTGCAACCCACACTCATTACTATTAACAAGATCTATTCTTCCTATTTCATTCTCTCGTCCCTACAACTAATCTATTTTTCTATCTTTGTGGCCGTTATCCTACTTTGGTACGTTCCCATCGAACGCACCATCCTAATCTATCTATCCCTATCTATCGGCCTATTTACACTGTATCTTCTGGTTCATCTGCTAATCTCTAACTGTTCGATCTGTCTCTCTCAGGCTTCCGTTGCGACTGCCGCTCTTGGGCTTCCAATACTACTTCGCTTGAATTCCCATTGTGACTATCTCTAAGTCTACTATCTCTGAGTCTACTTCTGTGCTTCCTTCGGTTGCCAATCTATATCTCTGTCTGTCCTCTCTTTTCTGCTGCCAAGCTCCAACTTCATCTGTTGTGTTTTATCTCTACATCTTTTCTCTTCGGCTGTTGATCTCTAAGTGATGCGTTTCTTCGGTTGCTTACGACTGTCCATCCGTTCTCTAAGACTGCCAAATGTCTAACTGATATTCCACTCTGTCCTCAACTACACGTCTGTTCTCCAAGACTGCCAAAGTCCAATTTATACTTCCCCATCCTTCATCTCTTGGTGTGCAATTCCCTGCTACACAATTCCCCGCTATTAAATACAATCATCTATACATTCTCTGCTATAGTGACTTGTTGAATGCATCATGTTTTTGTTTGAGATGCCTTTCCTAGTTGCATTTTTTAGGAACTGCTAATGTCGTGAACAGATCAAACAAATCAGTTTCAGAGCACTTTCCATTATAAAGAGAAACTGTTCTCACTTCCCATTGTAAAGAGAAACTGTTCTCACTTCCCTTTATAAAGAGAAACTGTTCTCACTTCCCATTGTAAAGAGAAACTGTTCTCACTTCCCATTGTAAAGAGAAACTGTTCTCACTTCCCATTATAAAGAGAAACTGTTCTCACTTCCCATTGTAAAGAGAAACTGTTCTCACTTCCCTTTATAAAGAGAAACTGTTCTCACTTCCCATTGTAAAGAGAAACTGTTCTCACTTCCCTTTATAAAGAGAAACTGTTCTCACTTCCCTTTATAAAGAGAAACTGTTCTCACTTCCCTTTATAAAGAGAAACTGTTCTCACTTCCCTTTATAAAGAGAAACTGTTCTCTCTTCCCATTATAAAGAGAAACTGTTCTCTCTTCCCATTATAAAGAAACTGTTCTCACTTCCCTTTATAAAGAGAAACTGTTCTCACTTCCCATTGTAAAGAGAAACTGTTCTCACTTCCCATTGTAAAGAGAAACTGTTCTCACTTCCCATTATAAAGAGAAACTGTTCTCACTTCCCATTATTAAGAGAAACTGTTCTCACTTCCCATTGTAAAGAGAAACTGTTCTCACTTCCCATTGTAAAAAGAAACTGTTCTCACTTCCCATTGTAAAGAGAAACTGTTCTCACTTCCCATTGTAAAGAGAAACTGTTCTCACTTCCCATTGTAAAGTGAAACTGTTCTCACTTCCCATTGTAAAGAGAAACTGTTCTCACTTCCCATTGTAAAGAGAAACTGTTCTCACTTCCCATTGTAAAGAGAAACTGTTCTCACTTCCCATTGTAAAGAGAAACTGTTCTCACTTCCCATTGTAAAGAGAAACTGTTCTCACTTCCCATTATAAAGAGAAACTGTTCTCACTTCCCATTGTAAAGAGAAACTGTTCTCACTTCCCTTTATAAAGAGAAACTGTTCTCACTTCCCATTGTAAAGAGAAACTGTTCTCACTTCCCTTTATAAAGAGAAACTGTTCTCACTTCCCTTTATAAAGAGAAACTGTTCTCACTTCCCTTTATAAAGAGAAACTGTTCTCACTTCCCTTTATAAAGAGAAACTGTTCTCTCTTCCCATTATAAAGAGAAACTGTTCTCTCTTCCCATTATAAAGAGAAACTGTTCTCACTTCCCTTTATAAAGAGAAACTGTTCTCACTTCCCATTGTAAAGAGAAACTGTTCTCACTTCCCATTGTAAAGAGAAACTGTTCTCACTTCCCATTATAAAGAGAAACTGTTCTCACTTCCCATTATTAAGAGAAACTGTTCTCACTTCCCATTGTAAAGAGAAACTGTTCTCACTTCCCATTGTAAAAAGAAACTGTTCTCACTTCCCATTGTAAAGAGAAACTGTTCTCACTTCCCATTGTAAAGAGAAACTGTTCTCACTTCCCATTGTAAAGTGAAACTGTTCTCACTTCCCATTGTAAAGAGAAACTGTTCTCACTTCCCATTGTAAAGAGAAACTGTTCTCACTTCCCATTGTAAAGAGAAACTGTTCTCACTTCCCATTGTAAAGAGAAACTGTTCTCACTTCCCATTGTAAAGAGAAACTGTTCTCACTTCCCATTGTAAAGAGAAACTGTTCTCACTTCCCATTATAAAGAGAAACTGTTCTCACTTCCCATTGTAAAGAGAAACTGTTCTCACTTCCCATTATAAAGAGAAACTGTTCTCACTTCCCATTGTAAAGAGAAACTGTTCTCACTTCCCATTATAAAGAGAAACTGTTCTCACTTCCCATTGTAAAGAGAAACTGTTCTCACTTCCCATTATAAAGAGAAACTGTTCTCACTTCCCATTGTAAAGAGAAACTGTTCTCACTTCCCATTGTAAAGAGAAACTGTTCTCACTTCCCATTGTAAAGAGAAACTGTTCTCACTTCCCATTGTAAAGAGAAACTGTTCTCACTTCCCATTGTAAAGAGAAACTGTTCTCACTTCCCATTGTAAAGAGAAACTGTTCTCACTTCCCATTGTAAAGAGAAACTGTTCTCACTTCCCATTGTAAAGAGAAACTGTTCTCACTTCCCATTATAAAGAGAAACTGTTCTCATTTCCCATTATAAAGAGAAACTGTTCTCACTTCCAATTGTAAAGAGAAACTGTTCTCACTTTCCTTTATAAAGAGAAACTGTTCTCACTTCTCATTGTAAGAGAAACTGTTTTTCCCATTCTTCATTAAATGCTTGGACATCCACTTCACTTTTTCTCTTTGACAAACCATGTTTGCTTAAAGCCATCTCAACTAACACCAACTGTCCGCACATTGCAACACAACACAAACTGCAGTAGAGTGTACCAACCTCACAGAGAAAAAATAATGTATCAACAATTGATGAGAAAGATGCAGTCATTTATACAGACGGATCTGTAAGACGACACCAAAGAAGTGCATGGGCACAGCACGCTCGGCAGGCAGAATAGTCAAGGAATACAGTGGTGCATACGTCATGACCACGAGTAGCATGGCAATGGAGGCGGTGGCAGTGACCAAGTCATTCAAATGGTTAGAGTCACAAGACTACACCCACGCATGTATACTGAGTGATTCGATGAGCATGATAAAAAAAGTGGAGGCGGGCTTTGTACGCATGCAATGGGTAGAGCCGCAGAAATCCAAAATACGTAAGGTCACCTTTGTCTATGTCCCTGGACATGCGGGAGTACGGGGAAATGAAAGAGCGGACAGGTTGGCTAGCTGCACTGTCATTGAGGACGGGCAACCAATGGATCGGGCGGACATCATCAATGTCCTCCGAGATGTGGGAAGAGCACAGGACTTCGACAAACACAGATCCAAGTCGCTTCTTCGGATGATGGAAATGGGAGTCAAGATGGGCACAGCCAGAAATGAGAAACTTGGTGGCCGTGTAAGAAGACTTATCAACCAACATAGAACTGGAGTCGTCAGTCGCTGAACACTGCGGGAATTGCTGAGGAGGGGATCTCAGAACCTATGGACATGTTTATAATGCAATGATGATGACCCGCAAATAACTCAATAAGAACACAATCAAGTCAAACTGACTAGACAACAATGCCAACACAGTCAGGTTAATCTACCTAAACAACAATGTTGAATAATGGCAACAGAAATAAGTCAAATTACCCCACAAGTACACCTAAGTTGTTGAAGATGTCCTTCTGTGTGATGCCAGCAGCAAGACACATTTGAACTTTGTATTGGAGCTTGTTGATGTTCTGATACTTGAATCCCCAACAGGCCTGCAAGAGATAGCCACATTATTATTTTAATTGAATCACCAGTGTGGCTTCATTGTGCCCATATATTTATCAAGTTCATTGTGCCCATGTATTTATCAAGTTCATTGTGCCCATATATTTATCAAGTTCATTGTGCCCATATATTTATCAAGTTCATCGTGCCCATATATTTATGAAGTTCATCGTGCCCATGTATTTATCAAGTTCATCGTGCCCATATATTTATCAAGTTCATCGTGCCCATATATTTATCAAGTTCATCGTGCTCATATATTTATCAAGTTCATCGTGCCCATGTATTTATCAAGTTCATCGTGCCCATGTATTTATCAAGTTCATCGTGCCCATATATTTATCAAGTTCATTGTGCCCATATATTTATCAAGTTCATTGTGCCCATATATTTATCAAGTTCATTGTGCCCATATATTTATCAAGTTCATTGTGCCCATATATTTATCAAGTTCATTGTGCCCATATATTTATCAAGTTCATTGTGCCCATATATTTATCAAGTTCACTGTGCCCATATATTTATCAAGTTCACTGTGCCCATATATTTATCAAGTTCACTGTGCCCATATATTTATCAAGTTCACTGTGCCCATATATTTATCAAGTTCATTGTTCCCATATATTTATCAAGTTCATTGTGCCCATGTATTTATCAAGTTCATTGTGCCCATATATTTATCAAGTTCATTGTGCCCATATATTTATCAAGTTCATTGTTCCCATATATTTATCAAGTTCATTGTGCCCATATATTTATCAAGTTCATTGTGCCCATATATTTATCAAGTTCATTGTGCCCATATATTTATCAAGTTCATTGTGCCCATATATTTATCAAGTTCATTGTGCCCATATATTTATCAAGTTCATTGTGCCCATATATTTATCAAGTTCACTGTGCCCATATATTTATCAAGTTCACTGTGCCCATATATTTATCAAGTTCATTGTTCCCATATATTTATCAAGTTCATTGTGCCCATATATTTATCAAGTTCATTGTTCCCATATATTTATCAAGTTCATTGTTCCATATATTTATCAAGTTCATTGTGCCCATATATTTATCAAGTTCATTGTTCCCATATATTTATCAAGTTCATTGTGCCCATATATTTATCAAGTTCATTGTGCCCATATATTTATCAAGTTCATTGTGTCCATATATTTATCAAGTTCATTGTGCCCATATATTTATCAAGTTCACTGTGCCCATATATTTATCAAGTTCATTGTGCCCATATATTTATCAAGTTCATTGTGCCCATATATTTATCAAGTTCATTGTGCCCATATATTTATCAAGTTCATTGTGCCCATATATTTATCAAGTTCATTGTGCCAATATTTTTATCAAGTTCATTGTGCCCATATTTTTATCAAGTTCATTGTGCCCATATATTTATCAAGTTCATTGTGCCAATATTTTTATCAAGTTCATTGTGCCCATATTTTTATCAAGTTCATTGTGCCCATATATTTATCAAGTTCATTGTGCCCATATATTTATCAAGTTCATTGTGCCCATATTTTTATCAAGTTCATTGTGCCCATATATTTATCACATGATACAGTGTGGTCCAACCCATGGCCTACGAGATCCATTTCGGTGGCCTGTGGTCTTCTTCAACGGTTTTCATTAATGGAATATAAAACAATACCACTATTAATTTTTTTTATTGTGGGACTGAAAAAATAAATAAATCCATTTTTGTTTTGCAGGTTCTGTAGTTGCCATGGTACACAGCACTCTGTATTCATGTAACAATGTAGCCCTTACTTCATAAAATGTAACAGGTGATAACACTTTCAACTAGACTAGACATTCCAGCTGCTGTTATGGAGTCTCCAAAAGGAAAATATTTATGTAGATTCAGCAATAAACACCATTTTCATGAGGGTGTGAATGTAGATTTTGGCAGCCGGCACAAGATTACTGGCCCTAGGTGCAAAATTCCCATTGCAATCTCTCCAGTTAACTGGAGTACTGAAAGCTAATAAGTGTAAAGAAATTTCACCTATGGGTGACAGTGATGGTTTAATCTTAGTGACCCCAAAGACAATGAAAATTAGTTAATTGACTGCTTTACGCTGGAACAAAGTTACACAATTATAGGGAGGGCTTATCTGAAGGTGTAGATAAGATTGACCAGTAAAATCGATCAGCATCAGGTTTTATCTATCTATATTTGGAGGTGTGAAAATACAAATCTATGAAAGCAAATTTAACTGGAATTGTCAAACAGGTATTAAATTAGTCTTCAAGCACACAGTTTTGAATTATAACCTTTAAAAAAAACATGAGTTGGGCCCAAGGATTTTTAACTTTTTGTTTGACAGTTCACAGACAATGGTAAAGTTTGTTCAGAGCTGAAAGAGTTTGCGGAGCACGTTGAGTCAATTCTTTGACTTTCTCATTTTTTTTTTGTTGGTACTAATAAATGCAGACTTATCTGCTTGTAAACTTTTGTTATTACCTACCAATATGCTTATCTTATATTTACCTGCACTTGCACACACACACACGCACACACACACACACATATACATATATGCAAATGGCCCGTGACTTTTTGTAGGTCGTTGTGTTTGGCCCTCATGTAAAAAAAGAGGTTGGACCACACTGACATGATAAACATGGCTGTGGACAATAGCAAAGTATTTATCTCCTGCTATTTATGCTTCACGCTTCTTCTTTCATTCCTAATTTGCCTTTCAGCTTCAAGGGAAGATATAATTTGTGGTCTTAAGCTCTTCCATTTGCCTCTGCTGCTGCTGTTTGTTAGTGTTTCTAATATTCTGTCAATCAATCTTTATCATGGTTGGCTCTTGGGTCTGGTGTTCTTGCAACGTTTATTGAAGGCTCATTGTGTTGTGATCTTTCTGCCTTATCACGAGGTCAAACCATTTTATCTGTTGTTTCTTTATTTATTCTATGACAGGGATTATTCCTAGCTTTTCCCTCAGGTCTTCATTTCTGATCCTATCTCTCAGGTTCTTGTGTGTTTCATTACAAAAGAAAACAACAGTGTTGTACTTATGTGATATATCATTGTGTGGATACACATGCACTTTGCAAATACAAGTGTGTGCTATTCCACAGATACAGTGCAGTGTTGCATGCAATGTCACCAACATACTATATGCCTAACATAATGATCAGGTTGATTGTATCTATGACTGAGCAGATAGCTTGGCTACAGCCAGCTTTAGAACGTAACAAATACAAAAAAGAAGACATAAAAGATATTTGGAATATAAGGAGCCCGAATGTTGTTGGAAGAACTGAAGAAGAAATACAAGAGTTGAGTAGATACCAAAGGAATATAAGGAGTCTGAATGTTGTTGGAACTAAAGAAGTATAATTGATTGGGAAAAATTCAGATGAAACATTAATGACAAGTCAATTGGGGAAGTGGAAAAAAGGAATCATTGTTAAGATCCCAAAAAAGGACAATCTCAGAGATTGTAACAACTGGAGAGGCGTGACACTTTTGTCAGTTGCCTCACAGTTATTCTGCAAAATCATTCTAAATAGAAGAAAGTATTCAATAGATACAGTAATGCGTGAAGAACAGGCTGGATTTAGAAAAGGGAGAAGCTGCATTAACCACATTTTCACTATACGACTTATATTGGAGGAACACATTGAAAAGCAAAAACCTTTTGTACTTAACTTCATCAACTTCAAAAACACATTCGACAGCATTCATCGAGATTCTTTGGGGAAAATTCTGAAGCAATATGGCTTACCATAAAAAATCATAAATATCATCAAAGATGTGTATGATGGTTACACATGTGCAGTTTGAACAGAGGAAGGACTGAGTGAATGTTTCCCAATAGAAACTGGGGTTAAACAAGGATGTATTATATCGCCCTTGTTATTTGGAGTTGTTATGTACTTCATAATAAAGAAATGCTGCACAGTTCTACTGATCTTTATAGCTTCCAACTTCACATTGAATGTTTCTTATTTAACACAATAACTTGTACATAACTTGTTTCCGGTTCACCAAGATGGCGGTTGTTTTAATTCGGAGTGTAGTTTATGTGATTAAATTGATTGAAAAAATGTTCCTTATAAATTATATTTTTTTAAAAGTTGTGTAAAGTTTTCTATTCAAGGAGGGGATAACATCAGAAAAGGACTTTTTAAATGTCAACAGCTAAAAATGTATAGTTAGACCATAAAAGATCACATGTGAGACCTAGTGATCTAGCACGTGGGAGAGACAGAGCCGGGCTAAACCCCCACGTGTGTTTTTCTTAAGTTAAACCCTCAACTTACGACTGACTTAGCAGGTTGGTAAGGGATAAACGTTTCTAGGGCTCAGAGTAAATCACACAAGATGGAGATAGATAAATATAAAGTAGCAATGATCAATATATGCGGAATAAAAAATAAAGAGGTTGAACTTAGTGAAGAAAAAAAAGGATAATTAAAATACTAGGATTAGCAGACACTAGAGTAAAAGGACAACAGATCAAGAAAACACACATGAACTACACGATAATATTCTCAGGAATCGACAACACAGAAAGAGCAACACACAGAGTAGGTTTTATCATTGACCCAGAACATGCAAAGAACATTCTATAAATAGAATACCACTCAGAAAGAATTATCACATTCAGACTAGAAGAAGATGATAAAAAACAACTTACATACAAATCTATGTACTATGCAACAGCAATGAAAAAGATAGCGAAGAATTCTATGACATTATTGAATGGAACAAGATTGACGAAAGCGATGACATGTTAGTGATGCAAGATTTTAATGGAAGGCTTGGGAAACGCAACAGTAAGAAAAGAGATATCTTGGGACCCTCTAGCGATAAGACAACTGAAATGAATGAAAATGGAAGCAAACTGCTGAAAATATGTAATCACAATGATTTATTTATCACCAACACATTCTTCAAACAGAGAGTCGCAATTATACACCTGGTACAAATGGAATGACACAACATGTAGAAGTCAGATAGATTTTATACTAACAAGAAAACAGAAGAAGAAAAGAGTACAAGTTATTTACATGCTGAAACGCATTAATGAGTACTGTTCCATCAAGTCGACCGTAGATTTTCCTCTTTGGGGAATTTGCACCGTGTTTCGTTCGTTGTACGATAACCATAGGGTCTATTATTTGATGAGTGACGGGGATAATTCAACGACTAACTGTGTGTTTATATGTTCGGTTGGAGTCAAGAACGATGTCCTAACATCATCAAGCGCTATACATTTTTTGTTCTCAATATGATGATCATCATTTTCGGGAGGACGTGAACTTCCGGTATATGGTGGATAGGCGGCAGGAACCATTGAAGGCTATGTCTGAAAAGTGTTCCTTCTTGCAGTTTCCTCATATTCCAAGTCTGGCTTGTTGCAGGAGCTACTGAGTTAAGTGTGCTCTGTGCACATCGTGAGCTGTGTGTCTCATCCGTTTTGATCATGTTTCGATATTCCAATTGTTTACGATGAATGATGATATCGTATGACAGGGAACAGTTGGCTGTGTTCACTTTCTGCGCGGTTTCGCCTTATGTCTTTTGGCGTGTGCTGAGACTGCTACGATGGGGACTACAGTTACCTTTCTTTGTTTGGGAGATGAGTTAGTAATTCAGATGATTCCACTGGCACGGGCGGTTGAGCGATTATGGATTTTATTTCATTTGCAGTGATACCGAGGCCTTCCATAACCAATAACCAAAGCATTTGACTGAATAAACAGAAAATAACTGTGGGAGATACTAACAACATACGGAGTAAGCCAACATCTAACCAACCTAATTAAAAGTCTCTACATCAACAGCAGCTGCAGGGTCAGAACAGCAGCAGGTGTAAGACAGGGGTGCGTACTATACCCCCTACTGTTTATTACATACATTGACTATATATGGAAGCTAGCCAACCCACCAGAGACAGAGGAGATCAACAAGTTTTTACTACAGGCACTCATACATGAAAAAATGGAAGACCTACAAGAACACTTAAATAAACTCAACAGCAGCACAGGCGTGAAACACAACATGAAAATCAATATCAACAAAACAGAAGTCATGAATGTCGCCAAAAATAAACAGAACATCAACATAACTACAGACGGCAGACAACTAAAACAAGTAGAGGAATTCAAATACCTAGGAAGCTTAGTGACAAACGACAGTTCGCAAATATCAGAGATAGACTCAAGATGCGTCAAAGCTTGTCAAATTATGGGACAGCTATCACCACTATTGTCCAACAAGGAAATAACTCGGACACAAGGAGACAAAACGGACACTGTACAATACAATCTTCATCCCAACGTTGTGCTACCATTGCCAGTCCTGGACCCTAGATGCAAGAAAAAAGGAAAATAACCTCTACTGAGATGAAATGTGTTAGACGAATGGCAGGAAACAGTATGAGAGATAAGATCAGAAATGAAGAACTGAGAAAAAAGCTAGGAATAGCCCCACCATAGAATATGTAAAGAAGTAACAGATCAAATTGTTTGGCCACGTGACAAGGCAGAGTAATCAAAACACAACACAACGAGCCCTCATTAAACGTTGCGAGAATACCAGACCCAAGGGTCGACCAAGAAAAGATGGATTGATGGAATATTAGAAGTACTAGGAAATATAACAGCATCAGAGGCGAACAGTAGAGTAAAAGACCACAAATTATATCTCACCTTGACACTGAAAGGCAAATGAGGAAGGAAAGGAAGTTAAGAACCAATCTACATATTTATATTTATCTAACATATAACATATTATATATGAATTTTTAGAAAATAAAACAAGGTATTAGATTTCACCAATATCTAGATGATACAAGACCTGTAAAATGAATATCGTTTGATGGCGTTCACACTAATCAGATTGAGCATGGTGCACAGTGCAGCGAAACATACGCTGCTGAAACTGCCATGGTGCACAATGCGGCGAAACATACGCTGCTGAAACTGCCACGGTGCACAGTGCAGCAAAACGTATGCTGTTGAAACTGCCATGGTGCACAATGCAGCGAAACGTACAGAAAGAGTTAAGTTCCAAGTGAGTAACTGTCCAAAAAAGTCTCTGCTCAATGTTTTTGCTGCAAACTAGACTCTGCCACTTTGGCTGAGAACTGTGGGAATCCTGGCATAGTCAATCTACTATTTGTTAGGTATCAATCACTACCTCTGTAACTTGACCTTACAATTATATATGCCTAATCATTTCCTGTGGAGATAAACATGCATTATTCACTACTACCTATCACTTGGATCCTTCAATCAAAGCTGCCCTAGATCTTCCCTGACATAAACATGTTCTCTCCCAGAAGCTTTTTTGATCTCGTTCCCTGTTGCTGAACATTAGAGAGAAAACTTCTTTTCTGAAAATCTTCTGTTTGGTCCATACAGGCAACACTCTTATTCATAATTCTGGGAAAGGTCTGCTGTTGGATCTTTGTTTTCTTTCAACACTGTTCTTCAGCCATGGTTACGTTAACTTCTTAAGCTCATTATCTAACAATTTTTTCAGAGTTCTGGATTCCGGCTAGTGATCTCTCTTTGTCAAAGTTCATGACAGCCTCTAGCTTATTCATCCTATCTGTTGTTTATATTCCCTATTTGAATTATTGTTACTTTAACAATGTGGTTCATTTAAAAGAAATTTATGGAAACTTTAAACAGCTTTTGAGATATATAAACTATGGTCAGCATCATGGTCACTGTGTGCTGGCTTAAAAATGGTTGCTCTTTTGCTTGGACTTTAGAGTGGACACACCAAGTACTGTTGCTCTCTCTGTGAGTGGGAAAGTCAAGGAAGAAATGACCACTACACCAAATATTGTTGCTCTCTCTGTGAGTGGGATAGTCAAGGAAGAAATGACCACTACATCAAATATTGTTGCTCTCTCTGTGAGTGGGAAAGTCAAGGAAGAAATGACCACTACACCAAATATTGTTGCTCTCTCTGTGAGTGGGATAGTCAGGGAAGAAATGACCACTACATCAAATATTGTTGCTCTCTCTGTGAGTGGGATAGTCAAGGAAGAAATGACCACTACACCAAGTATTGTTGCTCTCTCTGTGAGTGGGATAGTCAAGGAAGAAATGACCACTACACTAAATATTGTTGCTCTCTCTGTGAGTGGGATAGTCAAGGAAGAAATGACCACTACACCAAATATTGTTGCTCTCTCTGTGAGTGGGAAAGTCAAGGAAGAAATGACCACTACACCAAATATTGTTGCTCTCTCTGTGAGTGGGAAAGTCAAGGAAGAAATGACCACTACACCAAGTATTGTTGCTCTCTCTGTGAGTGGGATAGTCAAGGAAGAAATGACCACTACACCAAATATTGTTGCTCTCTCTGTGAGTGGGATAGTCAAGGAAGAAATGACCACTGCACCAAGTATTGTTGCTCTCTCTGTGAGTGGGATAGTCAAGGAAGAAATGACCACTACACCAAATATTGTTGCTCTCTCTGTGAGTGGGATAGTCAAGGAAGAAATGACCACTACACCAAGTATTGTTGCTCTCTCTGTGAGTGGGATAGTCAAGGAAGAAATGACCACTACACCAAATATTGTTGCTCTCTCTGTGAGTGGGATAGTCAAGGAAGAAATGACCACTACACCAAATATTGTTGCTCTCTCTGTGAGTGGGATAGTCAAGGAAGAAATGACCACTACACCAAATATTGTTGCTCTCTCTGTGAGTGGGATAGTCAAGGAAAAAATGACCACAACATCAAATACTGTCCCTCTCTCTGTCAGTGGGATAGTCAAGGAAGAAATGACCACTACACCAAGTATTGTTGCTCTCTCTGTGAGTGGGATAGTCAAGGAAGAAATGACCACATGACCACAACATCAAATACTGTTCCTCTCTCTGTGAGTGGGATAGTCAAGGAAGAAATGACCACTACACCAAGTATTGTTGCTCTCTCTGTGAGTAGGATAGTCAAGGAAGAAATGACCACTACACCAAGTATTGTTGCTCTCTCTGTGAGTTGGTTAGTCAAGGAAGAAATGACTACTACATCAAATACTGTTGCTCTCTCTCTGTAAGTGGGTTAGTCAGGGAAGAAATGACTACTACATCAAATACTGTTGCTCTCTCTCTCTGTGAGTGGGTTAGTCAGGGAAGAAATGACTACTACATCAAATACTGTTGCTCTCTCTCTCTGTGAGTGGGTTAGTCAGGGAAGAAATGACTACTACATCAAATACTGTTGCTCTCTCTGTGATTGGGTTAGTCAGGGAAAAAATGACTACTACATCAAATACTGTTGCTTTCTCTGTGAGTGGGATAGTCATGCAAGAAATGATCACTACACCAAATACTGTTGCTCTCTCTGTGAGTGGGATAGTCAAGAAGAAATGATTACTAACCAAGTACTGTTGCTCTCTCTGTAAGTGGGATAGTCATGCAAGAAATGATCACTACATCAAATACTGTTGCTCTTTCTGTGAGCGGGTTAGTCAGGGAAGAAATGATCACTACACCAAGTACTGTTGCTCTCTCTGTGAGTGGGATAGTCAGGGAAGAAATGATCACTACACCAAGTGCTGTTACTCTCTCTGTGAGTGGGATAGTCAGGGAAGAAATGATCACTACACCAAGTGCTGTTACTCTCTCTGTGAGTGGGATAGTCAGGGAAGAAATGATCACTACACCAAGTGCTGTTGCTCTCTTTGTGAGTGGGTTAGTCAGGGAAGAAATGACTACTAACCAAGTACTGTAGCTCTCTCTGTGAGTGGGTTAGTCAAGGAAGAAATGACCATTACATCAAATATTGTTGCTCTCTCTGTGAGTGGGATAGTCAATGAAGAAATGACCACTACACCAAGTATTGTTGCTCTCTCTGTGAGTGGGATAGTCAAGGAAGAAATGACCACTACACCAAATATTGTTGCTCTCTCTGTGAGTGGGATAGTCAAGGAATAAATGACCACTACACCAAAAATTGTTGCTCTCTCTGTGAGTGGGATAGTCAATGAAGAAATGACCACTACACCAAGTACTGTTGCTCTCTCTGTGAGTGGGATAGTCAAGGAAGAAATGACCACTACACCAAATATTGTTGCTCTTTCTGTGAGTGGGATAGTCAAGGAAGAAATGACCACTACACCAAATATTGTTGCTCTCTCTGTGAGTGGGTTAGTCAGGGAAGAAATGACCACAACACCAAATATTGTTGCTCTCGCTGTGAGTGGGTTAGTCAGGGAAGAAATGACCACTACACCAAGTACTGTTGCTCTCTCTGTGAGTGGGATAGTCAAGGAAGAAATGACCACTACACCAAATATTGTTGCTCTTTCTGTGAGTGGGATAGTCAAGGAAGAAATGACCACTACACCAAATATTGTTGCTCTCTCTGTGAGTGGGTTAGTCAGGGAAGAAATGACCACAACACCAAATATTGTTGCTCTCGCTGTGAGTGGGTTAGTCAGGGAAGAAATGACCACTACACCAAGTACTGTTGCTCTCTCTGTGAGTGGGTTAGTCAGGGAAGAAATGACCACTACACCAAATACTGTTGCTCTCTCTGTGAGTGGGTTAGTCAGGGAAGAAATGACCACTACACCAAGTACTGTTGCTCTCTCTGTGAATGGGATAGTCAGGGAAGAAATGATCACTGCATCAAACAAAGATTGGTATATCAGGCAACCATTGCTACCTTGCAGTGAGAATGTTGAGCCCTGCAGCACCAGAAAGTATTATGACAATTGGAGCCCATCAATGCTTGCAGATTATCGCTGGACAGTGACAAAAAACAACTCATTGTTTGAATACAAGAAGCAAGAGAAGTCAAACAGCCACTGATTTATGACGGAGAAGGTACAAATGTGCATTTTAAAAACATTTGACGTGAAATTTAGATATTGCTTTGTTTTTTTTTTCTCATTTTATTTTGGGAATCACAATTAAATGAGCATGTAACAAGCCTAATTGTTCACCAATTATAGGAAATCAAGATGCATGCACCATTCGCAACCAAACATGGACAAGTCAAAAAAGAAGAAAAAAGCTAAATCCACCATCCAGGCAAGATAAGGGCTCTCTCTGTGTGAGATATATAATGCACCTGGAGAAATTCACAAGGAGTCCGGATCGCCAACTCACCTTTAGTCTATAAGGAAATCCTCCAGAATTGGCATCTGGAATGTATGTACTATATAAGCAAACAAAAGCTGCACAGGTAACAACAGAAATGGCAAACTATACACAGAAGAGGTGATTATATCAAGACATCAGGAACTTGGAGCACAAACATAGTGAAAGGGTGGCTATAATCTTATCTAGGCAAGCACAGAAGACACTGATAGAATGGGAAGCAGCAGGGCCAAGACTAATAAGAGCAACATTTAAAACAGCAAAAATAAATATAAAAATACACATTATCCAATGCTATGCACCAACCAATGATAAGGAAGATTTAGTTAAAGATGAATTCTATAAATAGTTGCAATGTCCGATGGACAGAAGTTGAGCCCAAGATATAATCTTGGTGGGAGGTCTAAATGCAAAAGTAGGAACAGATAACTGTGGCTTTTAAGAGCTCATAGAGAAAACATGGACTCAAAGAAATAAATGAGAATGGAGAAATATTCGTAACCTTCTGTGCCTTTAACTCTTTCAGTACAGAACATGTTATCAATGCAACGGTAGAGATTTTAGAGACAAAACTGTTCATGGACTTTGTGGTTTTAAATATCAATCTACATGTTTTCTCTTTATCTAACACATAACATATTGTATATGAGTGTGTAGGAAATTGAATAAGGAATTCGATTTCACCAATAACAAGATGTTCAAAGACATGTAGAAAGACAAATGACCACACACACAAAAAAATGAAATCGTAACATTGAGACCATAATTGCCAATTTGCCATCATAAATATCAGGTCCAAGTAATCCAAAACAAATAATTTTGAGAAAAAAAAACCCACTTAGCAATATGTCTTCAAACAGCCTTGAAAGTTTAGTTGAGGTAGCATAAAAATCACTTATCATTTGTCATCCACAATCATGATGTATTGTATTTCTCTTCACTGTAATCTTATTGATTTAGTGATTACAAGTAACAAACATAAATTCACATCAAAATAACAGAAGCAACTACTCCCATTGTTGGTCAAGATGCTGAGGTATTATCATTATTTGAAAATGTAACCACAGACCAACATTGCTGTCAATCATCTCCACTCAGTTAAACATTCTTACTGCGTGGTCTCATCTCAAGATTGTCACATATGATCTAGAGATTGTCATGTACCATCTAGAGATTGTCATGTACCATCTAGAGATTGTCATGTACCATCTAGAGATTGTCATGTACCATCTAGAGATTGTCATGTACCATCTAGAGATTGTCATGTACCATCTAGAGATTGTCATGTACCATCTAGAGATTGTCATGTACCATCTAGAGATTGTCATGTAACATCTAGAGATTGTCATGTACTATCTAGAGATTGTCATGTACCATCTAGAGATTGTCATGTACCATCTAGAGATTGTCACATACCATCTAGAGATTGTCATGTACTATCTAGAGATTGTCATGTACCATCTAGAGATTGTCACATACCATCTAGAGATTGTCATGTACTATCTAGAGATTGTCATGTACCATCTAGAGATTGTCATGTACCATCTAGAGATTGTCTTGTACCATCTAGAGATTGTCATGTACCATCTAGAGATTGTCATGTACCATCTAGAGATTGTCATGTACTATCTAGAGATTGTCATGTACTATCTAGAGATTGTCATGTACCATCTAGAGATTGTCACATACCATCTAGAGATTGTCATGTACCATCTAGAGATTGTCATGTACCATCTAGAGATTGTCATGTACCATCTAGAGATTGTCATGTACCATCTAAAGATTGTCATGTAACATCTCAAGATTGTCATGTAACATCTCAAGATTGTCATGTAACATCTCAAGATTGTCATGTAACATCTCAAGATTGTCATGTACCATCTAAAGATTGTCATGTACCATCTAAAGATTGTCATGTAACATCTAAAGATTGTCATGTAACATCTCAAGATTGTCATGTACCATCTAAAGATTGCGGTGTATCATTTCAAGATTGTTACGTGCCACCTTAATATTGTGGTGCACAATCTCAATATTACCATGTATCATCTAGAGATTGACACAAGAGAACAAAGAACACAAGAAACTACTCACATAATCATTAGTGATCACATCCTCATTACACAAGAGAACAAAGAACACAAGAAACTACTCACATAATCATTAGTGATCACATCCTCATTACACAAGAGAACAAAGAACACAAGAAACTACTCACATAATCATTAGTGATCACATCCTCATTACACAAGAGAACAAAGAACACAAGAAACTACTCACATAATCATTAGTGATCACATCCTCATTACACAAGAGAACAAAGAACACAAGAAACTACTCACATAATCATTAGTGATCACATCCTCATTACACAAGAGAACAAAGAACACAAGAAACTACTCACATAATCATTAGTGATCACATCCTCATTACACAAGAGAACAAAGAACACAAGAAACTACTCACATAATCATTAGTGATCACATCCTCATTACACAAGAGAACAAAGAACACAAGAAACTACTCACATAATCATTAGTGATCACATCCTCATTACACAAGAGAACAAAGAACACAAGAAACTACTCACATAATCATTAGTGATCACATCCTCATTACACAAGAGAACAAAGAACACAAGAAACTACTCTAATAATCATTAGTGATCACATCCTCATTACACAAGAGAACAAAGAACACAAGAAACTACTCTAAAGATCATTAGTGACACATCTCCATGACACAAGAGAACACAAAAAACTACTCTAAAGATCATTAGTGACACATCTCCATGACACAAGAGAACACAAGAAACTACTCTAAAGATCATTAGTGACACATCTCCATGACACAAGATAACAAAGAACACAAGAAACTACTCTCATGATCACTAGTGACATATCTCCATGACACAAGAGAAGAAGATAAGAACACAAGAAACTACTCTCATGATCACTAGTGACATATCTCCATGACACAAGAGAAGAAGATAAGAACACAAGAAACTACTCTCATGATCACTAGTGACATATCTCCATGACACAAGAGAAGAAGATAAGAACACAAGAAACTACTCCCATGATCACTAGTGACACATACTCATGACACAAGAGAAGAAGATAAGAACACAAGAAACTACTCTCATAATCATTAGTGACACATACTCATGACACAAGAGAAGAAGATAAGAACACAAGAAACTACTCTCATAATCACTAGTGACACATACTCATGACACAAGAGAAGAAGATAAGAACACAAGAAACTACTCTCATAATCATTAGTCACACATCTTCATGACACAAGAGAACAAAGAACACAAGAAACTACTCTCATAATCATTAATGACAAAACAGACCTGGAAGTCAGCTACACTCACACCCAAGAGTTTACTGATTTCTTCCACATCACTCCCAAGGGCAAGTTGCTCCTTAAAACTGGTCATGGTTTTGGCTAAAAAGAGCTGCACTGGGAACGGATTCTGGCCCACATGAGGAGACTTCTTGTACAATTCTACCTGTACAGACAAAAGTTGTCACTTAGTAACCTAGAACTGCAATACTGATTATTGAAGCTTAAAAATGTGGTCTTGGAACAAGAAGAAAACTTCCGCACACTTCAGAACAATGCTTCAAGTTTCTTCCACAAATGTTTAGAACAATGCAGTAAGTTTCTTCCACAAATGTTTAGAACAATGCAGAAAGTTTCTTTTATAAATGTTTAGAACAATGCAGAAAGTTTCTTCCACAAATGTTTAGAACAATGCAGAAAGTTTCTTCCACAAATGTTTAGAACAATGCAGCAAGTTTCTTCCACAAATGTTTAGAACAATGCAGAAAGTTTCTTTTATAAATGTTTAGAACAATGCAGTAAGTTTCTTTCATAAATGTTTAGAACAATGCAGCAAGTTTCTTCCACAAATGTTTAAAACAATGCAGTAAGTTTCTTCCACAAATGTTTAGAACAATGCAGAAAGTTTCTTCCACAAATGTTTAGAACAATGCAGCAAGTTTCTTCCACAAATGTTTAGAACAATGCAGAAAGTTTCTTTTATAAATGTTTAGAACAATGCAGTAAGTTTCTTTCATAAATGTTTAAACAATGCAGTAAGTTTCTTCCACAAATGTTTAAAACAATGCAGTAAGTTTCTTTTATAAATGTTTAAAACAATGCAGTAAGTTTCTTTTATAAATGTTTAAAACAATGCAGTAAGTTTCTTTTATAAATGTTTAAAACAATGCAGTAAGTTTCTTTTATAAATGTTTAAAACAATGCAGTAAGTTTCTTTTATAAATGTTTAAAACAATGCAGTAAGTTTCTTTTATAAATGTTTAAAACAATGCAGTAAGTTTCTTCCACAAATGTTTAAAACAATGCAGTAAGTTTCTTTTATAAATGTTTAGAACAATGCAGAAAGTTTCTTCCACAAATGTTTAAAACAATGCAGAAAGTTTCTTCCACAAATGTTTAAAACAATGCAGAAAGTTTCTTCCACAAATGTTTAAAACAATGCAGAAAGTTTCTTCAACAAATCAAGACTGACTAATATCAGTACTACAGTATCTATAGGTTGACAAGACTGACTAATATCTGTACTACAGTATCTATAGGGTTGACAAGACTGACTAATATCAGTACTACAGTATCTATAGGGTTGACAAGACTGACTAATATCTGTACTACAGTATCTATAGAGTTGACAAGACTGACTAATATCAGTACTACAGTATCTATAGGGTTGACAAGACTGACTAATATCAGTACTACAGTATCTATAGGGTTGACAAGACTGACTAATATCAGTACTACAGTATCTATAGGGTTGACAAGACTGACTAATATCAGTACTACAGTATCTATAGGGTTGACAAGACTGACTAATATCAGTACTACAGTATCTATAGGGTTGACAAGACTGACTAATATCTGTACTACAGTATCTATAGAGTTGACAAGACTGACTAATATCAGTACTACAGTATCTATAGGGTTGACAAGACTGACTAATATCTGTACTACAGTATCTATAGAGTTGACAAGACTGACTAATATCAGTACTACAGTATCTATAGGGTTGACAAGATTAATATCAGTACTGCAGTATCTATAGGGTTGACAAGATTAATATCAGTACTGCAGTATCTATAGGGTTGACAAGATTAGTATCAGTACTACAGTATCTATAGGGTTGACAAGATTAATATCAGTACTACAATATCTATAGGGTTGACAAGATTAATATCAGTACTACAGTATCTATTGGGTTGATAAGATTAATATCAGTACTACAATATCTATAGGGTTGACAAGATTAATATCAGTACTACAGTATCTATAGGGCTGACAAGATTATTATCAGTACTACAGTAACTATAGGATTGACAAGATTAATATCAGTACTACAGTATCTATATGGTTGACAAGATTAATATCAGTACTACAGTATCTATAGGGTTGACAAGATTAATATCAGTACTACAGTATCTATAGGGTTGACAAGATTAATATCAGTACTACAGTATCTATAGGGTTGACAAGATTAATATCAGTACTACAGTATATATAGGGTTGACAAGATTAATATCAGTACTACAGTATCTATAGGGTTGACAAAATCCAACTTCTCCATCAGAACACAGGACATCAAGAAAGACCACATCAATTTTCTGGGTTTCAGAATTAAAAGCCCACGTCAACCCTGTGGCATTACCATTATATCTTGACCATCATCATCACAAGCAATCAGATATACAAAAGATGAATTAAAGTGAAAATGTCAGAAATTGTTGTGGTTAGCCTGTTATTTCAAGTAGAAATAAATCAAATCAGATCAATATTGGTATGAAGATATTTAAATTGGGCATAATTAACTGATAAATAGATAAAACAGAAAAAAAACATGAGATTACAAACAAATAAAGAAAGAATGTAAACACTAATTTTTGAAAATATTCGGTATTGACTGAATGTGATTAAAGAATGGAAACAATGAAGGAAAAAAGAAGATAGAAAATATACCTTCTGATCAAAAATTTCATAGCCTTGCAAGATCTCCAAATTGAACAAAATATCTTTAGATGTTGCACCAACTGATCGTAACATCTTTACCTGCAAGTAAACCATCAAATAATAACACATTGTGATAATGTTATAGCTGTTTATTTCACTGCATTAAGTGTCAAACATTCTAGACAACTAAATCATGATGACGTAAAAGACAATATAAAAGACATATAATACAACATAAAAGAGCCAATATGACGTAAAAGAGAGAGTACTATAAACCCCAAATAGATCGACCATAGTGGGGAATCCTAGTGGACCGTTAGAAGGGCTTGATGAGGAAAACAGAATGGATTGATCATTTGAACTTGGGCTGATAATAGGTGGTCAGCAAACAGGTTGGATAAATTTAGCACCATGGCCCGTAGCCGACAGGACTAGAGGGTAGGGCTAATGGTCATCATTCTAATGATGTTAAATAACCTGTCCCTGAATTCAGAGAGGTGGGCAGGTGAGAGATTAAGAGATTTAAGGCATAACCAGACACTTGCAGAGAAGGGACCAATGAATCTTTGGGCAAGAAGTAGCTAGATGAGTGACCATGATCGAGTGGCAATCATTCAAGCCGGAACACATGTTATATTTGGGGGGGAAAGGTCATGGACAACCTGTTAGTATTTATAGCCAGGTTTAAAAAATTAAGAGACTTCACTTTTTGGATTAAGTGTAGCATTGAACAAGTCAAGACATTGAGATAAAGTAAATATGTAATGCAAAATGAGTTGTCAATGAAAGATTGAATTGTAAATGTCACAAACAAAAGGTACAGAGAGATGAATCAATATACATTGACGATACCCTCTTGAGTTCATCTAAATAAAGAACATTGATTTAAAAATTATACTCCACTGATACATTATGTGTCCAATTGATGATTAATAAACTTGAATAAACCCTAATCCTAGTCTTTGATTGTCGACTACGTCAAGATATTATTAATAAGCTGTGCTGTGATTAGTGTGAACTCTGTCATAGTAAAATCATCATCATCATGTGCCGTACCGTTGGCGTTGGTGATCATGTCCTTCCACAATCTTCTATCCACAGTGCATCATATGAGTTCTGTTGTTGACTGTTTTCCATGCCATGACACCAAGCTATCCAGTATTTTCTCTCTCTCCTTTTATTTTGCCAGTTGTAACCAAGTATTCCAACTTTTCTCTTCTCATGATGTGCCCAAAAAATGTTGATTGCTTCTTTCTGATGTTTTTTAAGAGCGCCCTTTTTGTGTTGGCCTCTTTGAGAACTTTCTCATTGGTCTTTTTAGCTGTCCAGGGAACTTTCAACATTCTTCTGAGAAATCCCATCTCTGTGGCCTCTAATCGTCTTTTCATTTGTTTGTCTATTGTCCATGATTCGCTTCCATAGGTCAGAATTGGTTCTATATAGCATCGATGAACTCTCTTTTTCATTTCTATTGACATAGATTTGTTGCATAAGATATTTTTCATTTTCTGAAATGCTATTTTGGCCTGAGCTATTCTGCTTTTTATTTCTGTGTTGCATCTTCCATCTGATGTTATCACTGTGTCCAAGTATTTCAAACGTTGCACTTGTTTCAGATTTGTCTTGTTTATTTTTATGCTGCATGATGGTGATGATTAAATATCATCACCATCATGCAGCATAAAATAGTTAGCAGTAATTCCAGTCAAGATATGAAGCAAACTTATTCCACACAGGCACACAGTGATATGGCCAGACTGTGATACTGCAACAACAAATACACACATTTGGCGCAGTGATATGGCCAGACTGTGATACTGCAACAACAAATACACACATTTTGGTGGAATGCTTTGAAAGTTGCTGATTAATTACGGAATCCCCACAAAGTTTATTAAACTGATAAGAACAATGTATGAATGAATAAAATGTAGTGTGGTGCATGAAGGGCAGCTTACAGAAGCATTTGAAATAAGAACAGGAGTAAGGCAGGGATGCCTTCTATCGCCATTTAGCTTTCTAATGGCCATAGTTTGAATTATGAAAATAACTCAAAACAATAGAAATGAGATCCAGTGGTCACTGACCAAACTTGATGATTTAGACTTTGCTGATGACATAGCTCTCCAATCACACAGCCATCAACAGAGGCAAGATAAAATGAGCATACTTGATGAGAGATCACAATAGATGGGACTGAAAATAAATAGAGATAATACCAAAATTATGAGAATTAATGCAGTTGGCAAAAACCAAATAAAAATAAGAGAAATCCCTCTACTAGTGATATGGCCAGACTGTGATACTGCAACAACACAATACCCATGCTGGTGCAGTGATATGGCCAGACTGTGATACTGCAACAACACAATACCCATACTGGTGCAGTGATATGGCCAGACTGTGATACTGCAACAACACAATACCCATACTGGTGCAGTGATATGGCCAGACTGTGATACTGCAACAACACAATACCCATACTAGTGCAGTGATATGGCCAGACTGTGATACTGCAACAACACAATACCCATACTAGTGCAGTGATATGGCTAGTGATATGTGATACAGCAGCATTGGATGTGCTGGGACAAAAAGCACAGATATTACATTTGACTATAAACTACAACATGTTGATTGATCAAGAAAACATAATGGGAACGATGGACAGAATACATTAAAGATCTTTATAATGATGAACGAACGGAAGTAAATATTAAGGATAATGAAGAAGGACCAGAAATACTCAGAGAAGAAGTGGAAGACGCCTTGCCCAATATGAAAGAAGGCAAAGCTCCTGGACCAGATAATATAACTAAAGAAGAGATTGAAGTCATGGGTGATTTTGGAATGGAAATAATAACAAAAATATTGAATGATATCTACAACAGCGGATATATACCAGACGACATGCTCAAATCAATATTCATAGCCCTACCAAAGAAATCGGGTGCGATTGAATGCGATGATCATCGCACAATAAGACTTATGGGTCACATGGCTGAGATATTACTAAGAATCATCATGCGAAGAGTGCGAAACAAAATCAGTCCAGAAATTAGTGATGAACAGTGTGGTTTTGTTAGAGATAAAGGAACAAGTAATGCCATTTATATCATAAGATCTTTAGTAGAAAGAGCCATAGAGGTGAAAACAGATCTATACCTATGTTTCATAGATTACACCAAGGCATTTGATAAAGTAAAGCACCAAGAAATAATCAAAATTTTAGAAGACATAAACGTAGACAGCAGAGATCTAAGAATAATAAAGAACATGTACTGGCAACAAACAGCGGCCATAAGAACTGGAAACCAAGTAGGAATGTTTCAACAAATAAAACAGGGTTTTAGACAGGGTTGTGTGCTATCACTAGATTTGTTTAATATTTATAATGAGATTATTTTTAGATCCATAAGGGACATGCCTGGAATAACAATTGGAGGTCATAATATAAATAATCTAATGTATGCTGGTGATACAGTATTAATCGCTAAGAGTGAAAATGAGTTACAAGAAATGTTGGACATTATAGTAAGGGAAAGCAAAAATAAAGGACTCAGCCTTAATAGCAAAAAGACAGAGGTAATGGTAACAACAAAGAAAAAGACATCACCTCAGTGCAAAATAAAGACAAGTGGAACAATATTAAAACAGGTAAATGAATTTAAATATTTGGGAACTTTGTTAACCTCAGACGGAAGATGTACAAAGAGGTGAGATGCAGAATGGCTCAGGCAAAAGCTTCCCAGAAAATGAGGAAGATACTATGCAATCCATTTTTGACAATAGAAACAAGAAAAAGAGTTCTTAAATTTTATGTAGAGCCAGACTTAACATATGGATGCGAATCATGGACAATAGGACAACAGACAAGAAAATCACTGGAGTCTGTAAAAATGTGGTTTTACAGAAGAATGTTGAGAGTACCATGGACAGCTAAGAAGAGTAATGAAGATCTTCTGAGAGAGGTCAAAGCAAAAAGAGAGCTAATTTCCAATATTAGGAAGAGACAATCATCATTTTTTGGCCATGTAATGAGAAGAGAACAACTTGAATATATTGTAACAACTGGAAAAATTGAGGGACGAAGAGATAGAGGGAAGCAAAGAGAAAAAATAACAGACAGCTTAAGAGAATGGCTTGGCAGAAGGCCAACAATAGAAATGATAAATAGCTGCAGAGATCGAAAATTGTGGAGAGACATGATCACCTATGCCAGTAGGCACGGTACTTGATGATGATGATAAACTACAACACATCATGCTGTAGCTCATGTAACATTTGACTATAAACTACAACACAGCATGCTGTAGCTCATGTAACATTTGACTATAAACTACAACACAGCATGCTGAAGCTCATGTAACATTTGACTATAAACTACATCACAGCATGCTGAAGCTCATGTAACATTTGACTATAAACTACATCACAGCATGCTGAAGCTCATGTAACATTTGACTATAAACTACATCACAGCATGCTGAAGCCCATGTAACATTTGACTATAAACTACAACACAGCATGCTGAAGCCCATGTAACATTTGACTATACACTACATCACAGCATGCTGAAGCCCATGTAACATTTGACTATAAACTACAACACAGCATGCTGAAGCTCATGTAACATTTGACTATAAACTACATCACAGCATGCTGAAGCTCATGTAACATTTGACTATAAACTACATCACAGCATGCTGAAGCCCATGTAACATTTGACTATAAACTACAACACAGCATGCTGAAGCCCATGTAACATTTGACTATAAACTACAACACATCATGCTGAAGCACATGTAACATTTGACTATAAACTACAACACAGCATGCTGAAACTCATGTAACATTTGACTATAAACTACAACACATCATGCTGAAGCCCATGTAACATTTGACTATAAACTACAACACATCATGCTGAAGCTCATGTAACATTTGACTATAAACTACAACACATCATGCTGAAGCCCATGTAACATTTGACTATAAACTACAACACATCATGCTGAACTCATGTAACATTTGACTATAAACTACAACACAGCATGCTGAAGCTCATGTAACATTTGACTATAAACTACAACACATCATGCTGAAGCCCATGTAACATTTGACTATAACTACAACACAGCATGCTGAAGTTCATGTAGCATTTGACTATAAACTACAACACATCATGCTGAAGCTCATGTAACATTTGACTATAAACTACAACACATCATGCTGAAGCCCATGTAACATTTGACTATAAACTACAACACATCATGCTGAAGTTCATGTAACATTTGACTATAAACTACAACACAGCATGCTGAAGCTCATGTAACATTTTTTTAAAAAGATAGATGGTTAAAAGGATTAGTTGTTGAGTGAATCTAGAAAAAGATGAAGTAGAGAAATCACATTGAATGCAAGACTAAAAAGAGCAAAGATATAACTTTTAAAATAATCTTTTCAGAAAAAAAAAACAATTTGGAATATTCATAACAGCTAAAACACAAATGTGAACAAAATCATTTGAAATATTCATAACATAAAAACAAATGACAACAAAATAATTTGAAATATTCATAACATAAAAACAAATGACAACAAAATCATTTGAAATATTCATAACATAAAAACAAATGAGAACAAAATAATGTGAAATATTCATAACAAGTGTGTAAATTGAGTGGAAAATTAAAACAATGATAAATATTTGTTGAGAAATGCTACCGTTAAAAGCCAAATCCTAACCTTCTTGTGCAGAACAAGAATATCTGGATATAGTCCCACATCAGCAAGTTGTTCAAGTAACTTTCTAATGTCCAGGTCAGGAGAGTCCAGCAACTGACACAGTTCCATGTAGGCCCTCACTTGACGAAATGATGTCAAAGGCAATCCATTTGAATGTTTCATCTTTGTATCACATTCTGATAAAGAGATCACAAGCTTGGAAGAGTGACATAAGGAAAGATTTAAAACAAACTTAGAAACTGACATATGCACAACTGAAGACACATCCACAAGACTTTACAACCACACATACACATGGCTCATCAATCCAGAACCACATCCCCATTAAAAACTTCTTCCCATGCTAACATTTTAGTTTCTCTCATTCCCATATCAACTTACCTCTTTTAAATACCTCTCTGTTTCTATGATATTTATTTGCCCCTCTATTTTACACTTTTCTTCTCTCATTTCTATCTATTGTCCTTTGAGCTGAAGATGGCACATAGGGCAGAACCACAATCTCAAAAACAGAAACCTTGCAGATAATGGCACATATTGCAGAGATCGCTGCTTCTAAAATCTATGGCTCTGTTTCCATAACAATACTTTTTACAATGACAGCTTGTCAAGCCATCGAACAACATCCTTAGTCGCCTCTTACGACATGCCTGGAAGGTCACAGTGTCACTTTTCTATACTTTTCTCATAATGAGGCCCCGGTAACACACAGGAGAGCATTTGCTTCTCTATTAAACTTTTCTTTCTTTTATCCACTTGCCTCTGTCTTTCTACACACTTCTCTCTCTTTCTTATCTACACATTTTTCTCACTCAATCTTGAGAGCATCAGAGGTGGAGATGGTTACCCTGACATTAAGAATAGTGTGTGACTAACATTCTCCAGCTAGATAAACAATTGTGCACCTGAATTCATCAGCATCATGTGCCATACTGGTTTGTGTAGATGATCATATCCTTCCACAATTTTCTATCAATTCTGTTGTTGACTGTTTTCCATATACAAGTATCTACTCTCTTTGTCATCAGCAAACTCTCTTTCCCTGTATTTTGCCAGTTGTAACCAAGTATTCCAACTTTCCTCTTCAGTTGAAGAATGTATTCACAGTAGCCACATGCTTTTACGTAACATGCTTGAGCTGCAGGTGGATTAGGTTTCATTGTGGTCAGATGTCCAAACCAATAGATTATTTGTTGTTCAATATAGTCAATAGCTGGTGTTACACCCAACATTTGTGTCTTTGTTGTTCAATATAGTTGACAGCTGGTGTTACACCCAACATGTGTGTATTTGTTGTTCAATATAGTCAATAGCTGGTGTTACACCCAACATTTGTGTCTTTGTTGTTCAATATAGTCAATAGCTGGTGTTACACCCAACATTTGTGTCTTTGTTGTTCAATATAGTCAATAGCTGGTGTTACACCCAACATTTGTGTCTTTGTTGTTCAATATAGTTGACAGCTGGTGTTACACCCAACATGTGTGTATTTGTTGTTCAATATAGTCAATAGCTGGTGTTACACCCAACATTTGTGTCTTTGTTGTTCAATATAGTCAATAGCTGGTGTTACACCCAACATTTGTGTCTTTGTTGTTCAATATAGTCAATAGCTGGTGTTACACCCAACATTTGTGTCTTTGTTATTCAATATAGTCAATAGCTGGTGTTACACCCAACATTTGTGTATTTGTTATTCAATATAGTCAATAGCTGGTGTTACACCCAACATGTGTGTCTTTGTTGTTGAATATAGTCAATAGCTGGTGTTACACCCAACATTTGTGTATTTGTTGTTCAATATAGTCAATAGCTAGTGTTACATCCACCATTTGTGTCTTTGTTGCTCAATATAGTCAATAGTTGGTGTTACATCCACCATTTGTGTCTTTGTTGCTCAATATAGTCAATAGTTGGTGTTACACCCAACATTTGTGTCTTTGTTGTTCAATATAGTAAATAGCTGGTGTTACACCCAACATTTGTGTCTTTGTTGTTCAATATAGTCAATAGCTGGTGTTACACCCAACATTTGTGTCTTTGTTGTTCAATATAGTCAATAGTTGGTGTTACACCCAACATTTGTGTCTTTGTTGTTCAATATAGTCAATAGCTGGTGTTACACCCAACATTTGTGTCTTTGTTGTTCTTTATAGTCAATAGTTGGTGTTACACCCAATATTTGTGTCTTTGTTGTTCAATATAGTCAATAGCTGGTGTTACACCCAACATTTTCTTCAAGACCTCATTTCTTATCTTATCTCTTCTAGTTTTTGCTTAGATGTTTTAAGCTCAGTGCTATTTCATAGCTCACATTATTTGCTTTCTGCTGATCTAATTTTTCATCATCTACAAAAATACTGCCTAAGTACTTATATTCTCTCACATGCAGTTGTTAGAAAAATAACTTTGAGTTGAACTGCAATTTATTGTCATTATTTCCGTCTTTTTGTTGCTCATTTCTCTCTATCCCATATACACTTATATTTCTTCCCATATATTAATTTACCTTTCTCTCGCATTCATTGTACCTCTCTCTCCCATCTCCCATTCAATAATTTACCTCTCTCCCATTCAATAATTTACCTCTTTCTCTCATACATTAATTTACCTCTCTCCCCTTTTTATTAATTTACTGTACCCTTTCACACTTTCCCCCCTCTCTCCCATACGTTAATTTATCCCTCACCCATACATTAATTTATCCCTCACCCATACATTAATTTATCCCTCACCCATACATTAATTTACCTCCCTCCCCCATACATTAATTTATCTCTCTCCCATACATTAATTTACCTCTCTCTTTCTTATACACTTGCCAGCCTTTCTCCCATACATTAATTTATCCCTCACCCATACATTAATTTATCTCTCTCCCATACATTAATTTACCTCCCTCCCCCATACATTAATTTACCTCCCTCTCCCATACATTAATTTACCTCTCTCTTTCTTATACACTTGCCCGCCTTTCTCCCATACATTAATATAGCCCCCCCCCCCCTCCCTCTCTCTTACATACATGCCTTTCTCTCTGTGTCTACTTATACATTTTCTCTTGGACAAAAGTCAGACAATAGATTAGAACTCACTTCTGTTGTGAAGCTGATGCTCCATTTCCAAATAAATGCGATCAATAAGAAACAAAGAGAAGACCACATTGATGCCTCTATTCTTCAACATACGGACACAAGCAAGGATTGTCTCTTCATCCATTTCCTGAACAGCTGGGTAATGTTCAAGTTCATGACATGGAATATTCATGGACTCCAGGAAATGTCTAGTCTTTTCAAAGTGCTGGCTTTTTTGTGCAACCATTTTGTTCACTTTTATTACTGGATATTTAATGTTCTTGAGCATGTCAGTTTTATTGTCAAACTTTGATTCTATATTCAGTTTTGATAACTTTTGCTTTGATTTATGAGAGGAAGTTTGTGGAGTTGCTTTCCTTAAAATGAGATCTAAATCTTTGTTGTACTGTTGCAAAAATGTTTCAGTAGATCCAATCATTTCCTGGCGAAAATGTTGTCGTTTGTTCACCCGGGAATCTTCAGATGAAAACTCCTTCAAAGTTGTTATTGGTGTAGTGATGATGTACGGTGAAGATAATGGTAATTTGTGTAAGAGTGACATCCATTTGTTGTTGTTGGACAGACTGTTGTTAATGTCTTGTGTACTGCTGTCTGGAGAGGGGTCACTTTTACTAACATTGACAGCAGAGACTTCCTTTTCAGGTCCATTATCCTTAGATTTTTTCTGGTTAAAATAGGATGT
This sequence comes from Megaustenia siamemsis, assembly GCA_032433765.1. NCBI lineage: Eukaryota > Metazoa > Mollusca > Gastropoda > Stylommatophora > Ariophantidae > Megaustenia > Megaustenia siamemsis. The sequence continues at coordinate 1,832,075 of JAVIAB010000108.1, read as the reverse complement.
CAGCCGTGAGAAAATGTTTAATCTCTTGAGAGAAATAGAGAGAGGACGAACGTCACTTTGTATTGAAAGAAATGATGGAGCTCTGTGAATAAAATATCTCTCCAGTGATCTGTGTTGCTCACCCACAACATGAGAACGCCAACCTCCCCCACACCTACTGCAGCAGCAAGTTGGACACAAAAGTTTTCTGCCTAACACATTCATTGTTACCTGTGCCCCAATGATAACACTAAAAAATTATATTGTTAGCAAAGCTATGAAACAAAATTGAAATCTAACCAATTGTTTATCTTTAGGAGTATTAAGTAAACCAATAAATGTTTAGCTAAACTCCTAAATTAATAACTGGTGTATAAGGCACCTAAGCTCTGAGGATATTAATGATAAACTTTGAACACTCTCTGTCTAACTTTGAACATTTTCTGTTTATTGTAGAACCTGAGAAATAAAAAAAAATAGTAATAATACATTAATTAGATATCATAAGATTAAAATTAGAACCATTTGTCAGAAATAAATGTAACGTAATTGTAAATGTAACATAATTGTAAATGTAGCGTAACTGTAAATGTAACATCATATAAATTTAAACTTTTAATTGAAGTATTAAATATTTCATCAAATGATGTTTTTGGGGTGTCCAAAACACATCAATCTAGTTGGACAGAAGAGATGGGAGTGTCATCAAACATATACTAACATCTCAGGACATATTGTACCACTGTTCTTCCTAATAGTTATCTTCCCAGGTCTGTCATTTGGATGTTCTTCATGTAACACATGTAAAAACCATCATATTAAATTAGTTTATAATTGACAACAATATAAAAAAACATCTTAAACAAGTGCAAGGTGTCAAATATTTGGGCACAATAATAACATCAGATGGAAGATGCACCACAGAAATAAAAAGCAGAATAGCTGAGGCCAAAATAGCATTTCAGAAAATGAAAAATATCTTATGCAACAAATCTATGTCAATAGAAGTGAGGAAGAGAGTTCATCGATGCTATATAGAGCCAATTCTGACCTATGGAAGTGAATCATGGACAGTGAAAAAAAACAAATGAAAAGATGATTAGAGGCCATAGAAATGGGATTTCTCAGAAGAATATTGAAAGTTCCCTGAACAGCTAAAAAGACCAATGATGAAATTCTCAAAGAGGCCAGCACAAAAAGGGAGCTCCTAAAAACATCATAAAGAAACAATCAACATTTTTCTGACCCATCATGAGAAGAGGAAAGTTGGAATACTTGGTTACAACTGGCAAAATACTGGGAAATAGAGATTGCATACGACAAAGAGAGAAAATACTAAGAGCTTGGTGTTATGGCATGGAAAACAATCAACAACAGAATTGATACGATGCACTGTGGATAGAAGATTGTGGAAGGACATGATCACCTTTGCTAACTGGTATGGCGCATGATAAAGACGAGAATATCAAAATTGATTCAAATACCAAAAATAGTTCATCAACAAGCATTCTCCTGTACTTTCTATGCATCCTGCAGTCTGGCTAGTCTTGTCATCTAGACTTAGATCATAGATAATTAAGGGTGTTGTTATCTACTGGTTTTTATTAACTTTCTTGGCCTATGATCTAAATAGTTCATACAAATATTATATATCAATGAATACCCATCATCAGATCATTGCCACCTATATCACTCAAGCCTAAGGGCTGAGGGGATTTTTCTGAAAACACCCCAATACTTGTGACGTCTTGAGCTATTGACAGCTGATGTCATTATACATACAACCATGCGTGCTCGCAATGCTAAACACATCTTATGGTTTGGGTGATCCCTCTCAGTGGGCAAGCTTGATAGATATAGCTGGCTTTGGTCTGATAGTGCCTTGCCACCCTCAGCCCTGCAGTTAATGAATAACTGTGGTCTGAGTCAGTGCCTACCCACCCTCAGTTCTACTGTTAATGAATAACTCTGGTCTGAGTCAGTACCTTGCCTCCCTCAGTTCTACAGTTAATGAATAACTGTGGTCTGAATCAGTGCCTTGCCTCCCTCAGTCCTACAATTAATGAATAACTGTGGTCTGAGTCAGTGCCTTGTCTCCCTCAGTTCAACTGTTAATGAATAACTCTGGTCTGAGTCAGTGCCTTGCCTCCCTCAGTCCTACAATTAATGAATAACTGTGGTCTGAGTCAGTGCCTTGTCTCCCTCAGTCCTACTGTTAATGAATAACTCTGGTCTGAGTCACTGTCTTGGTTTTCTCTGTCCTACCATACCTATCGTCTCAGTCATAACTATATCTCAAGTCTAGGTAGACAGAACCTATAGTCAAGTGAACAATCAGGTCACTCACTGGTCATCTAACCTTAGCAAGGTTCTCTGTCTGTAATTGTCACTATATTCTAGTCTGTTGCTTGTATACTGTTATACCATGATCAACTTTTGCTGGACTTGTGATTAAACGTGTTGTAAGTTTGTTATAGAGTAGGAATTCAAGTATTTAGGCACAATGTTCACAGAAGATGGAAAACTAGACAGGGAAATTGACATGAGAATACAAAAAGCAAATGCTGTCACATACCAGCTTTCACCATTGCTAAGACATCCAAACATTTCTATGCCAGCTAAACAACAAATGATAAATAGCATTTTATACCAACTTTGTGCTATGAAAGTCAAACATGGACCCTTTCTAAATCACAATTAAGAAAGATCAATACATGTGAGAAGCGATGCTTGAGAAAAGTAGCAAACAACACAAGAAGAGATAGAATACCAAATGAAGCCATAAGAAAAATGGTAGGAACAAAATCCTGCCAAGAATATATAGAACAACAACAACTTAAATGGTTTGGCCACCTGGTCAGAATGAATCCGCACCAATCACCATCAAGGGCATTCTTCTCAAGAATGCATGGAAAAAGACCAAGTGGAAGGCCCAGAAGAAGATGGATAGATGCAGTGACAGAGACATGTAACAACAAGGGAAAATCAGATTTAAATTCAGACAGTTCAAGTAGCTCAAGAACGGCAAATGACATAAACCACGACACCTTTTAGGTATCCGTGAAAAGAGAAAAGAAAGAAGAAAGATAGAGTAGTGGGCAGATATCAGCCATATGGCTGTTGAATATTTCAGCGAAACCTGGAGATATCAAGCCATTTAGAACTTCTAACAACATGAGGAAAATAACACCAAGTGCATTTAGGTAGAGGGTCGTAACAAATATTTGCAGCTAGATTCGACAACAGTTGATTCGATCAAAAGTTTCATGCATTGTCAACCAAAATGCAGGGAGAATCAAAAAAGTGTAGTGCAAAAGTAAAGTACAAGTCTTTTCTTTAGCAGCCTTTATTCAGTCAGCCTGTATGCTGGTAAAAGTGTTGGACAATATATTCACTCTGCAAACTTTCAGGCTCAGATGTTGCAGTGGGGCTGATACCTGGGAGCCATGACCCAGTCAGCCACTCCACCTATCTCTTTAGAGTGTCAAAATGCTAAAGGCCAAAACACTTACTCAATGGGATCAGCTACTGATGATCAGATTACACTCTGCTGCAAAGAAGCTCCATATTAAAAAAAATGTTTCCCAACATTTAATGAAAAAATACAACAAAGGTAAATATTTTATGAATACCTGTCAGCTAATCTAATAAAATTATTGTAAACAAATATATACAATATCCTATTGCATTGAATTTTCTTAATGGTGACATTTTAAAAAAGCTTCTTTTTAGTAGCGCTAACACACATACACACACACAAAGTTGACTTTGGAGGTAGAGAAATTACATCATTCAAGAAACACACACACACACACACACAAAGTTGACTTTGGAGGTAGAGAAGTGACATCATTCAAGAAAACACACACACACACACACAAAGTTGACTTTGGAGGTAGAGAAGTGACATCATTCAAGAAAACACACACACACAAAGTTGACTTTGGAGGTAGAGAAATGACATCATTCAAGAAACACACACACACACACACACACAAAGTTGACTTTGGAGGTAGAGAAATGACATCATTCAAGAAAACACACACACACACACACAAAGTTGACTTTGGAGGTAGAGAAATTACATCATTCAAGAAACACACACACACACACACACACAAAGTTGACTTTGGAGGTAGAGAAGTGACATCATTCAAGAAAACACACACACACACAAAGTTGACTTTGGAGGTAGAGAAATGACATCATTCAAGAAAACACACACACACACACACACAAAGTTGACTTTGGAGGTAGAGAAATGACATCATTCAAGAAAACACACACACACAAAGTTGACTTTAGAGGTAGAGAAATGACATCATTCAAGAAAACACACACAAAGTTGACTTTGGAGGTAGAGAAATTACATCATTCAAGAAAACACACACACACACACACAAAGTTGACTTTGGAGGTAGAGAAATTACATCATTCAAGAAAACACACACACACACACACCCACACAAAGTTGACTTTGGAGGTAGAGAAGTGACATCATTCAAGAAAACACACACACACACACACACACACACACACACACACACACACACACACACACACACACACACACACACACACACACACACACACACACACACACACAGTTGACTTTGGAGGTAGAGAAATGACATCATTCAAGAAAACACACACACACACAAAGTTGACTTTGGAGGTAGAGAAGTAACATCATTCAAGAAAACACACACACGCAAAGTTGACTGCAGTGACATCAATCAAGAAAAAAGGAAGATGAGATGATTTAGGATGTATACAAGTAAAATCAGTTTTAAAAAAAAAGATGATTTAGGAAGTTAGACTATTAATGACAGTAACATCATTTGACATGATTCTGAATTACAGAGACATAATTCTATCAAAATAATTCAGGAGTTAGAAAAATTAAGTGGAGACATTTGTTGGTATCACTGTAGATCTTGAGAGCTGCATAGATTAAGATCTATCTAATGTCCTCTTGAACAGAAGACAGCAAATCTCATCTTTGTTATCATGTGTCTGAAAGGCCCACATTGTATCTCGCCATACATTTCTGTTCTGGGCAAGTTGTTCAATCTCTGCGAAGAGTGGTGATGCTTGCTGCTATTGCCTCTTGTTTCAGTGTTCTTTTTAGTGTTTCTCTAAGTTGGCCTCTTTTTCTTTTACTCTCTACTATTTAAGAGCATGCTTTGAGATTTTCTTGTTGTCTTTTCTCATCACATGGCCAAAATATGACCACCTTTTACTCTTGATTATAATTGATATTTTTGGACACTTTGTCATTTCTTTTATTTCTGCATAGATCATCTGCATAGATAAAGACACACACAAAACAAATATTTTTTTAAATGCTTTTCCGTTCTCTTTTTATGTTGATCTTGTTGGCTGTCTAGAGAATTCTCAACATTCTTCTAAGAAATCCCATTTTGAGGCCTCTAAAGAAATATAAAGCAAATAAGATGCATTTGAAAACAAATGCCTCAAGCAAATACTTTTGTGTCTATCTATCTATCTATTGACCTTTCGAGCCGTAACCGGCCCATAGGGCGTAGACCAAGATACACCTTCTCCTATATGGATTTTTTGTTCTAGCAGTTTTCTTTTAAAGATATTTTATCAAATCTCGCCATCTGTCTCTGTTCTGTGCAAGCAGTTCTATCTCATTGAGGGAGCCGACTCCTGCTGCTCTTGCCTCTCTCATCAATGTTCTTCTCAGTGTCTCTCTGGGTCTTCCTCTTTTTCTTTTACCTGTTGTTTCCCATATGAGGGCTTGCTTTGCTATTCGGTTATTATCTCTTCTCATCACATGTCCAACGTATGACCATCGTCTTTTCTTTATTACTGAAGATATTAGTGGTTGATTGGCGATTTCTCTAATTTCCTCATTTGTTTTGAATTCGTTCCATGCTATACCAAGTATTTTCCTTAGACATTTATTTTCGAATGCGTTCAACTTTGTTTCTATATCTCTTGTTGTTTTCCAGCTTTCACACGCATACGTAAGGGTTGATAGTACATTTGATTTGAATAGCCTAAGTTTTGTGTTTGTGCTGATAAGTTTTGATTTCCACAACTTTTCAAGGCTTCTGAAAGACATTGCTGCTTTAGCTATTCTGATTTTAATTTCTTTGCTCGTATCCCCTTCTCGATCAATGTGACTTCCAAGATAGATAAAGTGATCGATCTCTTCTACTGGTTTGTTTTCCATGTATATTTTGTCACCTGTTGGAATTAAACTAGTCATGACTTTAGTCTTTTCATGATTGATCTCAAGCCCAATTTTGCTGGCTATTGATGATAGTTCATTTGTGTTTTTCTGCATCGTTTTTATCTGACTGCTGATGAGAACTATGTCATCAGCAAAGTCAAGGTCCTCCAAATGGTCTCCTTGTATCCATTCGATGCCTTTATTACCAGTGCAGCATTTCTTCATTATGAAGTCCATAACAATTCCAAATAACAAGGGCGATAAAATACATCCTTGTTTAACCCCAGTTTCTATTGGGAAACATTCGCTCAGTCCTTCCTCTGTTCGAACTGCACATGTGTAACCATCATACATGTCTTTGATAATATTTATGATTTTTTATGGTAAACCATATTGCTTCAGAATTTTCCACAAAGAATCTCTATGAATACTATCAAATGCTTTTTTGAAGTCGATGAAGTTAAGTACAAAAGGTTTTTGCTTTTCAATGTGTTCCTCCAATATAAGTCATAGAGTGAAAATGTGGTCAATACAGCTTCTCCCTTTTCTAAACCCAGCCTGTTCTTCACGCATTACTGTATCTATTGAATCATTTATTCTATTTAGGATGATTTTGCAGAATAACTTTGAGGCAACTGACAAAAGTGTCACGCCTCTCCAGTTGTTACAATCTCTAAGATTGCCCTTTTTTGGGATCTTAACAATGATTCCTTTTTTCCATTTATGAGGCGTCTTCTCTGTTTTCCAAATGATGTTGAACATTTTTTGGAGATGTATTAGATTATGGCTATCAATTGCCTTGAGGATCTCAGCTGTTAACTTATCCTCTCCAGCAGCCTTGTTATTGGTCATAAGCTTTAAAGTGGTTTCTATTTCACTCAAGGTGAAGTCATCTAAATTTACATTTAATTCTGCTGCTGGTGTTTCAGTTTCAAAATCTATTAAACTGTGGGGTAGTGGGCGGTTAAGAATTTCTTTGAAGTGTTCCGCCCAACGGGCTTTTATGTCTGCGCTTGTTGTTAGCATTGATCCAGATTTGTCTAGAATTGGTGTTCCACTGGATGTATAGGTGTTTGTCAGCATCTTTTGCACAGTATAAAGAGTTCTGCTGTCTCCTGTAATTGCAGCTGTCTCTGCTTTCTCTGCCAAATTGTCTATATAAGCTCTTGTATCTCTTCTTGCTGAACTTTTCACTTTGTTGTCTAATTCTTTGTATGTTGCTTTTGCCAGAACCTTTCCAAGATCTGTCTTTACATTAGTCATGGCTCTCTTCGCTTCTCTTCTTTCTTTGATGTATTTCCACGTGGTGTCTGAGATCCAAGCTCGTTTTTCCATTGTCTTCAGTCCAGCACTTGCTTCTGCTGCTGTCATTAGTATTTTGCTCTGTGAGTCCCACATCTCATTGATATCTAAGTCCATTTCACCGAGTGCTGTATAACAATTACTTAGCTCTATGTTAAACTTTTCCTTTATGGCTTCATCTTTCAGTTTATGACTATCAATTTTATGTGTAATTGACCTCTTCTGTTGGTTTCTAAATTTTAATCTTATTTTCCCAATGCACAGGTTGTGGTCACTATTAACATCAGCACCTCTGTAAGTAAATAATTCAGAACTAATGCAGAAGTAAGAGAAATGGTCATGCACCTAACAATATCATGTTTAATAAACAAGAAAGAAAGCTGGCCATGTGATATGAAAAGACAAGGGAATCTCAAACAAGACCTCAAATGGGAAACAGGGCAAAAGAAAAAGAGGCAGACAGAGAAAAACTAAGAGAATACTGAGGCAAGAAGCAACAACAGGGGGCATCAGCTTCCTTGCAGAGGCAGAGAGGCCAACTGAAACAGGGACAAGTGGTGTGATACAATGAGTCTTGTGCCAAGTCTGATGCTTTATAGCAAAAAACATTTGGCGTTCGATGGAGAGTCTGGAATTTCTGCCCTATATACAGTCTTTGTCACAAAAGGACTATAGATGTTTCCACTGTCCAAATGATAGTGTCCAGGAAACAGAAAAGATGAAATTAGATTATAAATATAATCTTCTTTTTCTGCGATCATGGCTCATTCAGACCAGGACTTCAGACTCTCTTATGAAGGCCGCTGTCTGTTTCAGTGATTCGGTTGCCCCATATAGTTTCTCTTCCAGGGAGGTTGGTTGGACCACATTGTCTTTCTCAGGTCTGTGTACTGGGGCAATCCTGTAGAACATGTTTTGTTGTCATGTTATACAGGGTACAGTGGCATTGACTGGTAGTTCCTATTTTGAGTTTGATGAACATGTGATTTCTCATTCTATTGTGGCCAGTGCGTAGGCGAAGTATGATGACTTGATCCCTCCTTGATAGTTGATGGTACCCGTCCCTCTCATTATACTTTGGGTGTTCTTGTTTCCATTTTTCATGGTACTGGCCTTTGATGATGGATTTGGCTTCATCGTAGCTGACCAGATGGCTCTCTTGTGGCAATCTCCCTCCCTCTTTAGCTAATTTGTATTTGTTGGATATGTCTCCTTTTGTGCATGCTAGGTCGGGAGTTGTTGTTTTGTATATCCTTGAGTAAGATTGGGGGGGGGGGGAGTTAATAAGGAATAGGTTGTTGTCTATTTCCCATTCTTCCACTTCTTCACCTCGAGCATTGATTCCTTATATCCCCATCTTTCAGAGTGGCTGTTAAAGTCTCCTACTACCAGATACTGTGATAGTGTTATTTCCATTGACTCCAGCTTGAGCAATTTGTCATTAGGACAGTGAATGTTAAATATCCTTGTGCTATTGGAGTTGATGTATAGGTCTGTGCCAATGATTTCTGTTTTTCCGTTTGTGACTAGTTCTATCCGTTTCGCAGATTATAAATATAATGAAAGTTACCTGCCTTTGTCTACTTGCCTTGTAATAAATGTTTGGCTACATAGGTTTCACTCATCCCATGTTATATTTCAGGAAACTTTCAAAGATAATTAAGAAGAGCATATTTAAAGGTCAATGAGAGAGATAAAGACCTAGAACAAAGTTACGGTGGGTGTAAGATGTTACAGATAAGCTGTGATTGGCTGCTGCAGATGCAGGACCTCTCTTGCAGGATAAAGAAATTTAGAAAACTTCAGAGTGGCTGTCATGGATACAAAGCTCCAACTATCTCCAACACTTTTTCTGATCTACATCAATGACCTAGTTACTGAACTACCACATGGCATCAAAGTGGCAATGTATGCAGATGACTTTGTAATGTGGTGCACAGAGGAGTATGCAACAGTGGCCTCCAAATTGCTACAAAGAGCTATGAATGCACTGAATTCATGGACAAATAGATGGTGTATCAGCATCAATACAGACAAATGCAGTACTACACTTTTCACACTCTCCCCAAAACAAAAAGCAGGAGCCATCTACATAAACAATGAGCCTGTGAAAGAAGACATACAAGCTACATATCTCGGAGTTACATTTGATAACAAACTATCTTGGAAACAGCAGATAAATAAGGCAACCCAAAAAGCAAGGAGGAAATTGGCTATTCTAAGAAAGTTGTGTGGAACCACATGGGGTGCGAGTGGGAAAATACTCAGTAAAGTTTACCAGCAGAGTATACGCCCACATTTAGAATATGGATCATCCGCATGGTGCTCAGCATCAAACACCACATTGCAAGAACTGGATAAAGTACAAAACCAGGCACTTAGGGTCATCACAGGAGCCATGAAATCAACACCAATATTGGAGATGGAGAAATTGTGGAGGATACCAGCACTGAGAGAACGGAGAGACACAAAGGTGCTGATACAGGCAGAAAAATTTGTATGCATGCCGAGACATCCAATGAAGGACAGATTCCAAAATCTTGCATTGGGACGACTTAAGAGAAGCAGCTTTATCCACCAAGCCAAGCGTATTAGTAGACAAACACCAGACATGCCAAGAGTTGTTAAACCCCTTCTGCCCATACCAGAACAGACTTCCTGGACAGATGAATCAGGATTATCAGTTCAAATACGGACAGAAGTGAAAGGAATAGTTGACAAAGAGGAACAAAATAGTCTACAGTGAAAAACAATAACTCTCAGTTTCCTGGATGAAGAATACCCACAAGACCTATGGTTCCGTGTGTACACAGATGGATCAGCACAGAATGCAGTAAAGAATGGGGGAGCAGGTGCATATATAGAGTACCCAAATAACACTAGGGATATGAATAAAATAGCAACAGGGAAATATTGTCACAATTATGATGCAGAAATACAAGCAATAAAGTTGGCAATAGAAAAACTGCTGAACAGTAATCTTAGCCCACAGCCTGTAGTGTTTTTGACAGATGCGAGATCAGTACTCCAGGCACTACAATCCAGAAAATTACCACATCTGCAGACCTTATTGACTGAACTCTGCAAGCACCACAGGGTTGCCCTGCAGTGGATCCCGTCTCACTGTGGAATACCAGGAAATGAGAAAGCAGATCAGTTGGCAAAGGAAGGTTCAACAGGCACACAACTAGATACACCAGTTACATACCATCATAAGAAACAGATAATCAAATCAATCAGAGGACCACAAGCCCCAAATCAGGATGCCTTTCATAATATGAATAGATATGAACAAGTTATCATTATACGCCTAAGAACAGGACACAATCGACTCCATAGTCACATGTATACAAAATTCAAGATCGGCACATCAACTACTTGTACATGTGGACAGGCACCCCAGACTGCTGAACACATACTTCAAGACTGCACTGAATATAGTAGACTGAGGAAAATCCATTGGCCCATAGATACAACACTACAGACAAAACTATATGGGCCACTGCAAGAATTACAAAAGACAGTAAAATTTATACAGGAAACGACATTGCAGATATAGACAATACTTCAGGCGAACGAAAGATAGATAGACAAAGCTCCAACATGGAAAAGCTCCTGCTGGATAATCATCATGAGTCAAGCTAAACCATTCTATTCCTAATTTTATATATTTTTAGACATAGTAGATAATTCTGTGTGACTATGCACTTTACTAATTTATTATAATCATACAAAGCAAATCATTCTAGTCATATCAAGCTGTAATTTCATTATGATTGTGATAACTTATAAATCACCACAGCTGTACTATACTTCTGTGTAACCCTCACTTCATTACAAGTGACTATCAGTAATCAATTAAGTAATCATAATAAATCTCAAATTAATCTTTCTTTCCTTCCTCATTTGTCTTTTGGCGTCAAGGGGAGATGGTTCGTTGTTTCTTGCTCTTTTATTTGCCTCTTCAGGCAAGCAACTCTTTGTGTTTGTTTGCCCAATTGTTTTCTTGGTCGACATCTCAAATCATAAATCATCATCATGTGCTATACTGATTGACATAGGTGATCATATCCTTCCCCAAACTTATATCTACTGTGCATCATATCAGTTCTGTTGTTTACTGTTTTCCATGCCAAGACACCTAGCTATCCAGTATTCTCTCTCTTTGTCATCCGTGATGTCTCTTTCCCTGTATTTTACCAGTTGTAACCAAGTATTCCAACTTTCCTCTTCTCATGGTGTGCCTGAAAAATGTTGATTGTTTCTTTCTATTGTTTCTTAAGAGCTTCCTTTTTGTGTTGGCCTCTTTGAGAATTCCTCGTTGGTCTTTTTAGTTGTCCAGGAAACTTTCAACATTCTTCTGAGAAATCCCATCTCTGTTGCCTCCGATTGTATTTTCATCTGTTTATATACTGTCCATGATTTGCTTCGATAGGTCAGAATTGGTTCTTTGGTTCTGTTGTTTACTGTTTTCCATACCACGACACCTAGCTATCTTTGGTTCTATAAAGTCCAGTGTTATATATGTCATCAGTTCTTGTCTAATTTGGTTTTATATAGCACCGATGAACTCTCTTTCTCACTTCTATTGACATAGATTTGTTGCATAAGATGTTTTTCATTTTCTGAAATGCTATTTTGGCCTGAGCTATTCTGCTTTTTATTTCTGTGGTGCATCTTCATCTGATGTTATTATTGTGCCCAAGTATTTGACGAGTTGCACTTGTTTCAGATTTGTCCTGTTTACTTGTATACTGAATGCTGGTGATTAATGTCTCTTCGATCATTACTTCTGTTTTCTTACTATTCAGACTTAGATCTTTCTTCTTGCTTTCTTTTACTATTATGTCTCTCATTTCTTGTAGTTCATTCTCTGTATCTGCTATTCAGATTGTGTTATCCGCATATTGCAAATTGTTTATGTTATGACCGTTGACTTCAATTCTCTTTATATCTACTATTGATCTCATATTATATTTTCTGTAAAGTGAAAACAAACCCGGTGACAGAACACAGCCTTGTCTGACTCCTTGTTTTATATATTGGAATTGTCCTGTTTGGTTGCTATTTCTTATGGCTGCTGTTTGTTGCCAGTACATATTTTCATGATTCACAGATCCTTGCTATCAACGTTTAATTTCTCCAGCATATTGATTACTTCCACATGCTTTACTTTGTCAAATGCTTTTGTGTAGTCTCTAAAGCACTTATATAGATCTTTCTTTACCTTTATAGCTATTTCTATCAATGTTCTCAGGATGTGAGGATGTATATTATTGCATAATTGGTGCCAACTTTCCTTCCCCACATCAACATTGTTCCTCACTTATTTCTGGTTTTATTTTGTTCCTTACACGTCTCATGATGATTCTTAGTAATATTTCCATAATATGGCTCATGAGACTAATAGAGAGATGGTCTTCACAATCAGTGGCTCCTGACTTCTTCGGTATGGCTACAAAGATAGATTTTAGTAGATCTTCGGGTAAGTGTTCAGTGTTATATATGTCATTGCGTAGTTTTGTAATGACTTGTACTCCCAGCTCTCCTAATACATTTATTTCTTTGATTTTTATATTGTTGGGACCTTGAACTTTGCCTCTTTTTATGTCATGTGTAGATACCTCAGTGGTTAGTGAACTGGACTACAAAGGACAAGAGGTAGGGTTCGATCCCAACCGACGCTTCCGGGTTCACCCAGCCTTAAATGAGTACCGGATTTTTTTCTGGGAAATTAAAGCGGCACGGGCGTAATACCGACCACATTGCCCGAAAAATCATGTGCTGAAGGTTTGTAAAATTTATGGTCACTAACACCATATTCCCTATACGCCACTTGGCATGACGGGGCTCTTTACTTTACCTACATTTGTCATGTGTTGAATTGCCTCTTCCACTTCACTCTGCATTGTTTTATTAATATTAGTGGTCCTGTGTCAAATCATGAATAATGATTCTATCTATCTATTGACCTTTCAAGCCATAGCCGGATCATAGGGCATAGACCCAGATACTCTTTCTTTTATCTAAATTTTCTTTCTAGCAGTGTTTCAATCCTTCTAAAGATATTATATCAGATCTCGCTATTTGTCTCTGTTCTGTGCAAGCAACTCTGTCTCATTGAGGGAGCTGATTCCTGCTGCTCTTGCCTCTCTGATCAATGTTCTTCTCAGTGTCTCTCTGGGTCAATCTCTTTTCCTCTTACCTGTTGTTTCCCACATGAGGGCTTGCTTTGCTATTCGATTATTATTCTCCTCATCACATGACCATCGTCTTTTCTTGATTACTGAAGATATTAGTGGTTGATTGGAGATTTCTCTAATTTCTTCATTTGTTTTGAATTCGTTCCATGCTATACCAAGTATTTTCCTTAAACATTTATTTTCAAATGCGTTCAACTTTGTTTCTATGTCTCTTGTTGTTTTCCAGCTCTCACATGAATACGTAAGGGTAGATAGTATGTTTCATTTGAATGGTCTAAGTTTTGTGTTTCCGCTGATGAGTTTTTATTTCCACACCTTTGGTTCTTTGGTTATGGAAGGTCCCGGTATCACTGCAAACCAATTAAAATACATAATTGCTCAACCGCCCGTGCCAGCGTATCCATCCAAATTAATATTTCATCTCCCAAACAAAGAAAGGTAACTGTAGTCCCCATCGTAGCAGTCTCAGCACACGCCAAAAGACATAAGGCGAAACCGCGCAGGAAGTGAACACAGCCAACTGTTCCCTGTCATACGATGTCATCATTCATCGTAAACAGTTGAAATATCGAAACATTATCAAAACGGATGAGACACACAGCTCATGGTGTTGGGATCGAACCCTACCTCTTGTCCTTTGTAGTCCAGTTCACTAACCACTGAGCTATCTACACATGACATGAAAAGCTGATGAGTTTTGATTTCCACAACTTTTCAAGGCTTCTGAAAGACATTGCTGCTTTAGCTATTCTGATTCTAATTTCATTACTTGTATCCCCTTCTCGATCAATGTGACTTCCAAGATAGACAAAGTAGTCTTCCACTGGTTTATTTTCCATGTATATTCTGTCATCTGTTGGAATTAAGTTTTTCTCTCTCTCTCTCTGCAACCAAGAAACAATCAGAGTAGGATTCCAGACTCTCTCATGAAGTCAGCTGTCTGTTTAAGGGAATCGTTTGCCCCATATAGTTTCTCTTCCATGGAGGTGGGCGTGGACCACATTGCTCTTCTCAGGTCTGTGTACTGGGGGCAATCCTGTAGAACATGTTTTGTAGTCATATTGTCCAGTGTACAGTGGCATAGGCTGGTTGTACCTATTTTGAATTTGGTGAACATGTGATTTCTCATATGATTGATCTCAAGCCCAATTTTGCTGGCTATTGATAATACAGTCGAACCTGGTCTTAGGACCACCTGTTTAAAGCGTTTCCCTGGTTATAGGACCGGGTCTACAATTCCCCGAGTTTTTTACTATATGCTAACACTGATTACGGCGCTCACCGTATGACGCGACCAGAGACCAGGCTAATTAACCGCCGCCAATGTTATTTATCCTGTTTACGACACGCGGGTAGTAATCCGAGATAAAGATACACTGACCAGCCAGTCCTTATCCGTCTCGCTGGGAGCCATAAACGATCGACACAGGTGTCTACAGGTGTCGAAGTTTTCCCGTATTTAGTGAGTCCCAGATTACAGTGGGACGTGTTACGTTTATCAGTCAATACTGGTGTGAGAAAAACGGCAGACACAGATCTATGATTCGTGAAGTGACATCACTTCGCGGTTCCGTCTAGACCAGAGTAGACCATTGCGTGGCCCGTATAAATTACAGAAATTAACTAAAGAATTAGTTATTGCCCGCTTAGAGTGTATTCACGTACATGTACAGTATCTCAGTGAATTATTTTTGTGGATTTTAAAAGTGTTACACACAATATAGGAAATGGCCAGTGTCAAAAGTGTAAAACCAAAAGCATTAACGCTGGAAGAACGAATATCAGTGATTCGACAAAATATTTTTGTGTGTTTAACTATCGTGTTTTATGAAAAGTGTCCAACCAGTGGCTATTGTAGACCGACATGTGCACTATGTTCTACTCATGGATTACGCTGATTTGCAGGTTAGTTTTCATAGTGCTTAGGATCAAATTTTTTTATCGCTCTATTTATTATGTGAAACCTGTGAGGCAGGACCAACTGTCCTATGGGACCAGTTTTTGAAAGTCCCGTGAATGGTCGCCTTAGACAGGTTCGACTGTAGTAGGGAGCCGTGATAGCTCAGTGGTTAGTGAACTGGAATACAAAGGACAAGAAGTAGGGTTCGATCCCAACTGACAGCTTCCGGGTTCACCCAGCCTTTAATGGGTACCAGATAAAAATGTATGGTCACTAACACCATATTCCCTATACACCACTTGGCATGACGGGGACACTTTACTTTTTACTGTTGATGATAGTTCATTTGTGTTTTCTTGCATTGTTTTTATCTGACTGGTGATGAGGACTATGTCATCAGCAAAGTCGAGGTCCACCAATCTCCTTGTATCCATTTGATGCCTTTATTACCAGTGCAGCATTTCTTCATTATGTATGAAGTCCATAACAGTCATAACAACTCCAAATAACAAGGGCGATAAAATACATCCTTGTTTAACCCCAGTTTCTATTGGGAAACATTCACACAGTCCGTCTGTACAAACTGCACATGGCACATGACATGTGTATCCATCATACGTCATGTCTTTGATAATATTTATGGTAAGCAATATTACTTCAGAATTTTCCGCAAAGAATCTCTATGAATGCTGTCGAATGTTTTTTTGAAGTCGATGAAGTTAAGTACAAAAGGTTTTGCTTTTCAATGTGTTCCTCCAATATTATATAAGTCAAGTCATAAGTCGTAGAGTAAAAATGTGGGCAAGGCAGCTTCTTCCTTTATTAATATAATATATATCACATTTAATATTATTTGATTGAATTATTATTTATTTAATTATAATATATAAAATTACTATAATATAATTTATAATTATTAATATTATTATTATAAATATTATTTGATGATTCCAAAATTTCCATTCATGCCTGAATCAGTGAATCTAATAATCCAATTGAATTGAATGAATAATAATATTTAATATATATTTTTGTGAATGAAATCAGAGACATTATTTCTAATTTCATTATACTCCCACAATTATTACAATAAAAATCTTGTACCAGAAATGTTGCAGTGATGAACACCTGCATCGCAAGACACGTTTAGATTTTGATAATAATTAGATGTGTAAACAGCACTGACCGCGAGTAGAAAGACATGACACAGAGCTAGACAATAGAAGGTGACTGGTACCCACGACCGAACGTTGTGACATTGTCTCCTCACAAACATAAGAGTGCTGTTGTGCTGTTAGTTGCTTCCCTTCACACATTATCATGTGCCATGTTCATCATCATCATCTAGTGCCGTCTCCGCATCGAAGGTTGGCTACCATCGAGCGCCATTCTGCTCTGTCTCTTGCTTTGATGGTGCAGGTTGTCATATGCTGATTTGTCCATCTTTTGATGTTACTCGTCCATGTTGGTCTTGGTCTGCCTCTGCCTCTTTTACCTTGTATTTTCCCCACCAAGATTACTTTTAGTAGGCTGTTGTTCATTTTAACATGCCCCGAAAATCGCATTTGTCTTGTTTGAATTGTATTTAGTAGTTCTCCTTTCATTTTTAGTTGTTTTAAGACTTCATCGTTTGTTTTCTTTTTCTTCCATCAAATTCTACCTATTCTTCTATATATCCACATTTCAAAGGCTTCAATTCTATGTTCTGTTTTCTTGTCTAATGTCCATGTTTCTGCACTATCTATGAATATTGAGAAGATGTAACATTTTGCTTTTCTTAGTTTTAGCCCTGATGTTATTTGTTTTGATGTTAGTATGTTTTTCATGACATTAAAATTACTTTTTTGCCATTCCTATTCTTTTGTTTTTCCTGTGTGTTACCGGGGCCTCATTATGAGGGAAGTAAAGAATAGTGACACTATGACCTTCCAGGCATGTCGTAAGAGGCGACTAAGGAGATTGATCGATGGCTTGACAAGCTGTCATTGTAAAAAGTATTGTTATTGAAACAGCGCCATATATTTTAGAGCAGTGATCTCTGCAATATGTACCACTTTGGCACGCACGATTTCTGTTTTGAGATTGTGGTTCTGCCCTATGTGCCGTCTTCGGCTCGAAAGGACAATAGATAGATAGATAGATAGATTCTTTTGTTTATTTCAGTTGTACATTTTCCATCCCTGGTTATAGTATTTCCAAGCTAGTTGTAGCCAACCGGCTGCGATTGGTGGAGTGACATGAGATAATACCACTGATTCGCATATCGGGTTTGCCACTATGGCCTGGGAAATTGAAATTTGCTGCCACCGGAGTGCCAATCTTCTGATCAACATCATGAAAGTGCTCACAAAATCTGCCACCTAAACTTCGTCCAGATTCGCTTAAGTCATCTCACTGACACATAGTCAGTGCTGACATAGATAATATTACTTGAGTGGGGAGGCTGCTCCTGGCAAGAATGTGTCTCAGACTCTTGCAGCGTTTGAAGGCGATCAGAGGCGGATCACCGAGAAGTAGACGGGTGGTGAGATCCGAGTGGAGAATGGAACGGTACCGGTTAGGGATACTCACCGCAGTTAAGTTATGAGGGTGAATATAGTCCTATCGGAGATACGGCGGTTATATTGGTTGAGTGTCTCCGGACGGGAAATGTGGAGAGCTTGTCGGAAGGTAAATTGGAGAACCGATTAAGGATAAAGACAGCAACTAAAGAAACGTAATATCATTTTGGTTTGTTGGGGAAAATCTTTATTGCCCTGGCAGATACAACGAAGTCGTAACGTTTGAAAAAATGAAATATAATCTCAGCCACGAGCTGGATGAGGCGAGGTGTAGAGAAGACAACAAAGGGCAGGTAAAAGTCAAGTACGAGACTTGAATCAGCGTCTTAGCACGCGTGTTTTCACCCATATGTGCTTGGCCGCCTATCCACAAGTGTTCGGAGACTTCTGGATTGTGTCACTTCAAGCATCAAAACTCACGATGCGAGACGACATTCTTCACTTTCCCGGAGTAATCACTGGTACCCTTGTCAATCAGCGGCTGGGTCGACCGCGGTGGCATTTTTTTCCCAACCACGGGTACAATTCACACTGCTTCCAGCGGGAATCGAACACAGGTTGTCCGAACATCGGTAGCCCAGTCGGGTGGTTTTCCCAATTAGGCTACCGAGGCCCCAACAATGGGCGTCAATGGGTTTATAGAAGGCGAGGTGTTGAGGCTGGAGGTACCCACGGAGACAATCAGATCAAGTAAAGTGACAAAGGTGAAGATGTGTGACGTAACCATGGAAGGATGAAAGTTGCCAATGTAGTCGATTAACCGGCCGGATAAGTCAATTTTCGAATTCGGCAAGGACCTCAGGGAAGTGACTTATTTTGTTGTTGTGTGTGTATCACAGCCAAGATTTAATAAGGCCTACGGGCTGAGAGGGTTTTCCCGAAATCACCCAAAGCGTGTGACGTTTTCAACTACGCGATCTATAAAGAGCAGACGTCCATTTTACCTTACTCGCAAACGTCCCTGTTCGCAATGCTGAAAACGTTACAAGCTTTGGATCGAACCCGTACTCCTCGACAGTGCACCTTACAACAAGAATCAAACGATAGAGAATAGACCAACATAGCTACCTAAAAGAGTAGTTATCGTGGCGATGTCTTTCAATCACGTGTTTGTTTCTCGTGTCGAGGAGTACAGATTCGATCCTGCATCATGCTGTCTATTGTTGTTTGTTTTATTTCTGTTGTTGATTATTTGTGTTTTTTCCCAAGTGCTGTAAACATATCTCTACCCCTGGAATGATTCGCTTAGTAAATCTATAGTTGGTTGTTTTGTATATTTTTGTAAATGGACTTCCGTTTCTAAGATGGTGGAGCTAGGTCACGTTTACTCGATCGCTGCGGAAAGTGCATTCGGGGTCTGATTAATTATCGTTTCTCCATTGCACTTTTCTGCGTTAAAGTCAAAATGATGTTCTACTTAATACATCAGCGCCGATAAAGCGGGGTCGTACGCTGGCAATGTTCCTTTCTGACAGATCATGTGTTGTGAATGCGACCTTCGACCGTCTAGACTTGATCTGCGCTTTACATCACATTGTTGCTGTTCATGGCCGTTGTTGGAATTGCTTGACGCAATTTACTTACATGTTACTCATTGGTGTGAACTGCTTCGTTAAGTCAGCCGCAGTTTGCAGTTGTATCTCTTTTGGGCATTTGCACCGTGTTTTGTTCGCCGTAGGCTGAATTCACTGGATTAATCAGGAATCTAAAGGGCGCAGACATTGTTGTGTGTGCTACGTCATTGTGATGGCTCATCGTATATGCCTAGACCGGCCGTACGCTAATCTTACGGTCTATTGTTTGATGTGTGACGGGGATAATCTGACGACTAACTGTGTGTTTATATATTCGGAATTGGAGTCAAAAACGATGGCCTAACATTCACGACCTATATATTAAAAAAATATACGACGATCATCATTTTCAGGAGGACGTGATCTTCCGGTATATGGTGAATAGGCGGCAGGAATAATTGAAGGCTATGTATGAAAAGTGTTCCTTATTGCAGTTTCCTCATATTCCAAGTCCGGCTTGTTGCAGGAGCTACTGAGTTAAGTGCTCTGTGCACACCGTGAGCTGTGTCTCATCCGTTTTGATCATGTTTCGATATTCCAATTGTTTACGATGAATGATGATATCGTATGACAGGGAACAGTTGGCTGTGTTCACTTTCTGTGCGGTTTCGCCTTATGTCTTTTGGCGTGTGCTGAGACTGCTACGATGGGGACTACAGTTACCTTTCTTTGTTTGGGAGATGAGATATTAATTCGGATGATTAGGCTGGCACGGGCGGTTGAGCAATTATGTATTTTAATTCGTTTGCAGTAATACCGGGGCCTTCCATAATCAAATAACCACATTTTTGTAAATAATCTAAGGTATTCTGATGATAAAGTCTTAATTACCAAGAGTGAAAATGAGTTACAGGAGATGTTAGACATTAAAGTGAAGGAAATTAAAATAAAGAACTCAGCCTTAATAGTAACAAGAGAAACCGTGACAAACGTAATGGTAACAACAAAGAAAAAGACATCACCGCAATGCACAATAAATACAAGTAGAACAATATTAAAACAGATACATGCATTTTAGTACCCGGGAACAATGTTAACCTCAGATGGTAGATGTACAACATAGGTAAGATGCAGAATAGATCAGGAAAAAGCAGCTTTCCAAAAAAAAGGGAGGAAGATACTATGCAATCCATTTTTGACAATAAAAACAAGGAAAAGAGTTCTTAAAAGTTATGTTGAACTAGTATTAACATATAGATGTGAATCATGGACAATAGATAAGATAATCACTGGAGGCTGTAGAAATGTAATTTTACAGAAGAATGTTGAGAATACCATGGACAACTAGGAAGGGTAATGAAAACGTCCTGAAAGAGGCCAAAGCATTGTTCAGCGACGGTAGAAAACAATTAAGAAAAATTATAGACGGAACAACAGCAGGCAAGGGAAACTACGCTGCTCATCGAAGGACGCTACTCTGACACCGTTTTCCCAATGGCCAACATGTCTGTCCATTCTTACTTGCATTCGGTGAGTCTCCTCATCTCGAAGTGTTGTCACATTCCCTGTTCGTCTGAGTTTGGATCGAGTGAGTGTGACAGTGCTGGTCGTAAATCAAAATGGAAATTGGAAATGAAAAAGTCAAAGAGCAATGCCAAAGTAAAGTAGTAGACTAGAGTCTGCAAAGTACGATCAGTAGTTAGTAAAAGTAATGTAGAATCAGTAATTTAGTAAAGTGTAAAGTTTAGTCAGTAAAGTTGTAAAGCAAAGCAGAGGTAAAAAAAAATGTACATTAAACTGATTAAACATAAATAATTTAAAATTGTCGGCGTGACGGGGCTACTTTAATATTATATTTAGCAATTAATATATATAAGTTTTAAAACTTTATTTTAAATTAAAATAATAAATATTATGAGGTAGCTGATGAATGATGATGATGATGATACTGCTCATTATTATTTCCATAATATTATCATTATTATGTCAATTATTTTAAAAAGGTTGCGCTTTAAAAAATTACACGTTATTGTTTTCGTAGCCCTAATTAAAATTAGACTTGCCATTGCACATCAGCAGATTAAATAATTATATAGTGTATGGACTACAAGAAGTCTAGGTCACCAATGATCATAATGATGAATCTAGGGTTATGGTCATAAATAATAAAATAACATTGCTGTATTGCGTTATGAAAAATGTTACATCTTTTCAGTATTCCTGTATGGTGCAGAAACATGGACATTAGACAAGAAAACAGAACAGAAAATTGAAGCCTTTGAAATGTGGATTTATAGAAGAATAGGTAGAATTGGATGGAAAGAAAAGAAAACAAACGATGAAGTTTTAAAAGAACTGAAAATAAAAAGAGAACTACTAAATACAATTAAGACAAGACAAATGAAATTTTGGGGCATGTTAAAAGACACAACAGCCTACTAAAAGTAATATTGGAAGGGAAAATACAATGTAAAAGAGGCAGACCAAGACTAACATGGACAAGTAACATCAAAAGATGGACAAGTCAATCTATGACAACATGCACCATCAAAGCAAGAAACAGAGTAGAATGGCGATCTATGGTAGCCAACCTTCTTTGCAGAGAAGACACTCGATGATGATGATTGCGTTATATATTAACTTTCATAAAGTCAGTGAAGATCAGCTTCTACAAGACTAGTGAAATTCTAATAAATCAGCTCTTACTACTCATAGATTTTCCAAATTGCACCAGTAGTGTGAATAAATGAATGCTTAACACTTTACCTACAAAAGAAAACAAATTGAAATTGCGTCTAAATACAGGAAATTCCATTAGAGTTATATCCCATGCAAATGTGGTAGCTTAAAATGTGTAGTATTTACTATAACGAAACAAAATTAAAGTAACCATGTCAGCGTTTGCTTTGCAAAATGTAAGTAAGTAAGTAACCATGACAGCGTTCCCATGGACATTAGGAGTTAAAGGACAAAAAGGTAGTCATTAGAGTAAGAGAAATGACAGACCAATGGCTGTAGATCATCAACTAGATCAGAATGAACATTAGCGCCATTATTATATTGATGTAGTGAAGTAACCTCGAACCGTTTATTTTAACAGGTGAATGAGACACTGATGAATTGTGACAGCGAGGAAGCTGCTGTGAGTTTTTCTACTAACCAGAGTGGATGTTTTAAATTACTTTGTTGATGTTTACATACTTCATATTAATAAATGTCTAGATGTATACAGTTTATTTCTGTACATAAGACATTGTCTACCCTGAAGTAAAACAACCCCACTGCCTTGTGGGTGAGACTTTTTAGTCAAAGGCTAGCGGAGTCAACCATAAACAAACCGACAGAAGGCAACAGAAAATCACCATTGTAATTTCTTTGTATAATCATGAATCGCCACAACATTAGATATAACGACAACAACGTTAAGGGGTGTTCCCATGGAAAACCCTCGTTCGGTAGGAGATATCATGTGCTGCAGGTGATACCCAATCGTCATCAAGCTACTGTAAGCAAAATAAAGATTAAACAAACTCTAAAGATAGGTACTTGGAATGTGAGAACACTCATGCAGAAGGGTAAACTAGAAAATATCATACAAGAAATGAAAAGAATGGGTTTACAATTACTGGGACTTTGCGAAATGAGATACACCGGATCAGGGGAGATATATTCTGATAAACATAGAATAATGTATTCTGGAGGTACTGAACACCAAAGAGGAGTAGGTATCATCTTGGATGCAGAAAGAGCAAGAACAGTGAAAGGCTTTTACTCAATATCTGACAGAGTCCTTTTAGTGAAATTGAATGGAAAGCCAATAGACATAAATATACAAGTTTATGCACCAACAGCAGACAGTCTAGAGGAGACAATTGATACATTTTACGACGAGTTAAATGAGGCACTTCATGAATGCAAACCACATGAAAACACCACAGTTCTAGGGGATTTTAACGCAAAAGTAGGAAAGGAAAGAGTTGAGGAAGTAGTTGGTCATTATGGCTTAGGCAAGAGGAATGAAAGAGGTGAGGAACTTATTGATTGAATGGGCAAGAACACACAACATGATGATAGGAAACACATGTTTTAAGCAACATCCAAGACGTCTGTGGACATGGAAAAGTCCAGGGGACAATGCACGTAATCAAATTGATTATATAATGATAAGCAATAGATTTAGAAACAGTCTGGTGTGTGTGAAAACTATACCAGGGCAGATTGCAATAGTGATCATGTACCAGTTGTGGGAAAGCTTAGAGTAAAATTAAAAAGAACAAAACGAGCCTCAGTTAACATCAAGTTAAATTTAGATTTACTAAAATCAGACAAGAAGCTGCAAGACAAATATAAAA
The DNA here is from genome assembly GCA_032433765.1 of Megaustenia siamemsis. Taxonomy (NCBI): domain Eukaryota; kingdom Metazoa; phylum Mollusca; class Gastropoda; order Stylommatophora; family Ariophantidae; genus Megaustenia; species Megaustenia siamemsis. Next base: position 1,808,059 of record JAVIAB010000108.1, on the reverse strand, counting down.
TCACAATTCAGAACCGGTACAATGCAATAGAGAAGATACAAAGCATTGATGAACAGTGGGAAATGCTAAAAGAGTCAATGCAACAAACATCAAAAGAGTTCATACCACCAGTGAGGACAAATTCAAGGAAGAAATGGATGACAGATGATATTTTGCAGCTAATGGATACGAGAAGAAGAAATAAAAGAAAATAAAGATGAGTATAAGAGATTAAATGAAGAAATTGTAGTTCGTTCGTTCGTTCGCTTTCGTCAGCTTTGACCTCTGACGAAGTCCCACCCACTCAATTTTTGTGGGACTGAATTTTGCGTGTAAAGTCTGTTTCATCCCATTACAGGATGCCCCTCGCCATGCAGGCAGATTTACTCCGACTTCAGAGGTACTAATTTTTAGGGAATTAGTAAAACCCAGGTGTCCTCGCCAGGGTACGAACCCCGGCTGTTGCCGTGGTAAGCCAACCGCCTATCGATTGCGCTAACCGGACACCCAAGAAATTGTAGTAAAATGCAATGAAGCAAAAGAAGAATGGCTAAAAGAGAAATGCAAAGAGGTCGAATTGCAACAAAAAGGAGATGCTAAAGCTATATACAAACAAATTGAGGAATTAATAAGAAAAAAAAATGCAATAAAAAACTGGATGTTTAAGATCAAAGAAAGGAGAACTGTTGATTGATCAAGAAAACATAAGGGAACGATGGACAGAATACATTATGGATCTTTATAATGATGAACGAACGGAAGTAAATATTAAGGATAATGGAGAAGGACCAGAAATACTAAGAGAAGAAGTGGAAGACGCCTTGAGCAATATGAAAGCAGGCAAAGCTCCTGGACCAGATAATATAACTAAAGAAGAAATTGAAGCCTTGGGTGATTTTGGAATAGAAATAATAACAAAAATATTGAATGATATCTACAACAGCGGATATATACCAGACGACATGCTCAAATCAATATTCATAGCCCTACCAAAGAAATCGGGTGCAATTGAATGTGATGATCATCGCACAATAAGCTTATGAGTCTTATGACTAAGATATTACTAAGAATCATGATGCGAAGAGTGCGAAACAAAATCAGTCCAGAAATTAGCGATGAACAGTGTGGTTTTGTTAAAGATAAAGGAACAAGCAATGCCATTTATATCATAAGATCTTTAGTAGAAAGAGCCATAAAGGCAAAAACATCTATACCTATGTTTCATAGATTACACCAAGGCATTTGACAAAGTAAGGCACCAAGAAATAATCATAATTTTTGAAAGCATAAACATAGACAGCAAAGATCTAAGAATAATAAAGAACATGTACTGGCAACAAACAGCGGCCATAAGAACTGGAAACTAATTGGGAATGTTTCAACAAATAAAACAGGGTGTTAGACAAGGTTGTGTGCTGTCACCAGATTTGTTTAATATTTATAGTGAGATTATTTTAAGATCCATAAGGGGCATGCCTGGAATAACAATTGGAGGTCATAATATAAGTAATCTAAGGTATGCTGATGATACAGTATTAATCGCTAAGAGTGAAAATGAGTTACAAGAAATGTTGGACATTATAGTTAAGGAAAGCAAAAATAAAGGACTCAGCCTTAATAGCAAAAAGACAGAGGTAATGGTAACAACAAAGAAAAAGACATCACCTCAGTGCAAAATAAAGACAAGTGGAACAATATTAAAACAGGTAAATGAATTTAAATATTTGGGAACTTTGTTAACCTCAGACGGAAGATGTCCAAAAGAGGTGGGATGCAGAATGGCTCAGGCAAAAGCAGCTTTCCAAAAAATGAGAAAAATACTATGCAATCCATTTTTGACAATAGAAACAAGAAAAAGAGTTCTTAAATGTTACGTAGAGCCAGTCTTAACATATGGATGCGAGTCATGGACAATAGGACAACAGACAAGAAAATCACTGGAGTCTGTAGAAATGTGGTTTTACAGAAGAATGTTGAGAATACCATGGACAGCTAAGAAGAGTAATGAAGAGGTTCTGAGAGAGGTCAAAGCAAAAAGAGAGCTAATTTCCAATGTTAGGAAGAGACAATCATCATTTTTTGGCCATGTAATGAGAAGAGAACAACTTGAATATATTGTAACAACTGGAAAAATTGAGGGACAAAGAGATAGAGGGAAGCAAAGAGAAAAAATAACAGACAGATTAAGAGAATGGCTTTGCAGAAGGTCAACAACAGAAATGATAAATAGCTGCCGAGATCGAAAGTTGTGGAGAGACATGATCACCTATGCCACTAGGCCCAGTACTTGATGATGATGATGGTGATGAAGACATTGTCTGTTGGATATTGGTGAATCTGGTGTGGGTCAGCATAGACACACCTGAGGATTGAAAGAATGCTGTTATTGTTCCTGTGAGGAAGAGACGGCAGCAAAAGAGATTGTACACAGTTTAGAGTTATATTGTTCTTATGCCACAATGAATAATTAGTGAGAAAAGATTAAGACCAGTAATTGAATCTCAACAATGTGAAGCACAAATGGGATGCATGGGGAAAATGGGAACAACATAAATGCTATGAGCTGGGATAAATCAGTTCTATTCCATTCATATAATCTGTATCACTGCAGTCGGGAGTTCTTATATCTGCTCCACTCATGTCACAGCTCCCGCCAGAGCACGGTGGCAAATTCTATCAATCACTTGTTAATAAGAACCACCAGAGTGAAAACAAATAATTATCTCAGCAGGTCAGTCACATTTCAAAAAGAGGTCCCTCAGGGAGGTGCTATGGCACCCACAGTCTTCCAAATAAACATAAATGACATAATAAAATTCTGCCATGAACATGTTTCAAACACCTTGCACACAGATTGCTTTAAGATCTGGACAGCCATGGAACACATCACAGCCTACTCTTATCTGCTCCAAAAAACAATGGAAAAGGTATAAAACTGGACAAAGACTTGGGGTCTAAAAATAAACAATAGGAAAACCACAACTGCAGTTTTTCACACTCTCCCCACACAAAGAAAACACATCAATGCAGCTGTGGAACATTACATTACCCTGCACAGATCACATAAAATAAAAATTAGGAAAAACTTAACTCACTGCAAACAATTTCACACAAAGAGACATACATGTAAATCCCACAGAGACAGACGTGTAAGTATCCCACACACAAAGAGACAGATGTGTAAATCCCACACAAAGAGACAGACATGTAAATCCCACACACAAAGAGACAGATGTGTAAATACCACACACAAAGAGACAGACATGTAAATCCCACACAAAGAGACATGTGTAAATACCACACACAAAGAGACATACATGTAAATCCCACACACAAAGAGACAGATGTGTAAATACCACACACAAAGAGACATACATGTAAATCCCGCACACAAAGAGACAGACATGTAAATCCTACACACAGAGACAGACATGTAAATACCACACACAAAGAGACATATGTGTAAATCCCACACACAAAGAGACAGATGTGTAAATACCACACACAAAGAGACAGACATGTAAATCCACACAAAGAGACATGTGTAAATACCACACACAAAGAGACATACATGTAAATCCCACACACAAAGAGACAGATGTGTAAATACCACACACAAAGAGACATACATGTAAATCCCGCACACAAAGAGACAGACATGTAAATCCTACACACAGAGACAGACATGTAAATACCACACACAAAGAGACATATGTGTAAATCCCACACACAAAGAGACGTGTAAATCCCAAGAGAACTAAAGGAAATAATTCCACCCTCATTCAAATAGCAATCATTGTCAAATATAACCTGGAAGACCCAGTTTGAGGTTGAACAGATCATACCTCACCAATAAGTAGAAACTTAAGCCCAAAAGGAACAAATGAATGTACCCCAGACAGATACAGTTACATTTCTGGGCGATACCTTGGACCCAAGACTCACCTGGAATCCACATTTTTAAGGGGTTCAAGCAACGACCATCCAAAGACTGCCCATCATTAAAAAAACTAGGGAGTGCATCCTGGAGAGCAAACAAAAAGATCCTAAAGCAAGTCTACACTGGATCAGTCAGACCCATCATGGAATATACCTCAAGCTCCTAGGCAACAGCGACCCAGACACACCTGGGAAAATTAGACAAAGTCCAAAACACCACACTGAGAACAGCCATGAAAGCCATGAAAAGCACCCCCATCATAACAATGGAGAAAACAGATCTTGAACCTCTAGTACACTGCAGTAAGTACAAAACCCTCATCCAGTTAAAAAAGCTTAATTGGCTACCAGTTCACCCACTCAACCAAACATTCCAAAACAGAACAAACAAAAAAACAGACCCCTAAGGTAGGGCCCAGATCATCTTGCAAGGGAAACCTTCAGGCAATACACAGATGTATTAGTACCAAACAAAGACCTGTGCAAAGCCCTCACACCCAAACTATGGTCCAACTAAAAACAAAATGAAAATAAACTTGATGTTCTAGGAATAGTCTCCAAAAACAAGCAACCTGAGACAGAAAGGAGAGCCATGTATCTTATCATGGTCCAGGAAAAATACCCCAGAGATAATAGACATGGTTGTTCACAGATGTATCTGCTTCTGAAGCATCAAAAAAGGGAGGCAGTGGCATCTATATAACCTAGCAAATTGGACAGAAAGAAACACACTCTCTTCCAGCCAGAGAAAGGTGCATAAATTTCAGAGCAGAGGAAATGGCATTTCACAATACCATACAAACTCTCAGGGACTTCCGGTTCCAAGATGGTGGAATGAAGTTAATGTTCTCTCGACCGCTACAAGATTTGCATTTGGGAACTGATTAATTTCAGCTCTCCATTGCAGATTTCTGCAAAGTCAACTTGATGTTCCACTTAACATATCTGCGTCGGTGATGCAGAGCCGAACACATGGCAATATTACTCTTTGGCAGGTCAAGTATTGTGAATGCGATGCGACCTTCCCCTGTTTTGGAATGATATGCAGTTTACGTCATCACATTGAGAGCTATTCAAAGGTCATTGTTGGAATTGTTTGACATCAATTAGTTACAAGTTACAACTAATTAATATAGACTGCTCTGCCAAGTCAATTGAAGATTTTGCACCATAGTTACAGTGTCTCTTGTGTTGTTGATTGCCTTTACTAGATTAATTGGTCGTTTGTGGGTGCATCCATTGTTGTGTGTGGTACATCGTCATGATGGCTGATCGTTTATCCCTAAACCGACCGTATGCTTATAATGAAGGGTAAAATGATGGAGTTTTGTTCATGACTTTGCAGCCCCAGTGTAACTCACGGAGTTTCATGTTGGTCAGGAGTGTTGTCTAGATTCAAGACTGAGATCGAAGGTAGACTTGTGGACTGGTTTATCATTTCACAGATTCACATTGCACGGAGATCTCAGCGCTTGGACTCTTGTTCGATACACAATGTGGATAATCTGATGAATAACTGTGTTTCATATATTCAGATTTGGAGACAAAAACGATGTCCTAACATCATCAAGTGTTATCATTTAAAAAAAAATATGACGATCAACATTTTTGGGAGGGTGTGAACTTCTGGTCAATATGGTGGATGGGCGGCAGGAACCATTATAGGCTGTGTCTGAAAAGTGTTCCTTGTTGTAGTTTCCTCATATTGCAAGTCTGGCTTACTGCAGGAGCTACTGAGTTAAGTGCTCTGTGCACACTGTGAGCTGTGCGGTTCATCTGTTTTGATCGTGTTTCGATATTCCGATTGTTTACAATGAATGATGATATCGTATAATGAGGAACAGATGGCTGTGTTCACTTTCTGTGTGGTTTCGCTTTATGTTTTTTTGGCATGTGACTGCTATGATGTTGACTGCAACTACCTTTCTTTGTTTGGGAGATGAGATATTAATTTTGATGATTCCACTGGCATGGGTGTTTGAGCAATTATGGATTTTAATTCGTTTGTAGTGATACGGGGATTTCCATATCCATAACCTTACAAACTCTCAACGCACAAGGAGGTCACAAAAGGCCAAAAATTGTCATCCTTACTGATGCAAGGTCAGTCATACAAGCCCGAATATCAAGCCTGAAACAGGACAAATTCATTCAGGGACTTAGAATATATATTATATTGTGAATAGAATTAATGGTAAAATGAAGGAAAAACAACCATAGAATAAATGGTAAAATGAAGGAAAAACAACCACAGAATTAATGGTAAAATGAAGGAAAAACAACCACAGAATTAATGATAAAATGAAGGAAAAACAACCACAGAATTAATGATAAAATGAAGGAAAAACAACCACAGAATTAATGGTAAATGAAGGAAAAACAACCACAGAATTAATGGTAAAATGAAGGAAAAACAACCACAGAATTAATGGTAAAATGAAGGAAAAACAACCACAGAATTAATGATAAAATGAAGGAAAAACAACTACAGAATTAATGATAAAATGAAGGAAAAACAACCACAGAATTAATGGTAAAATGAAGGAAAAACAACCACAGAATTAATGGTAAAATGAAGGAAAAACAACCACAGAATTAATGATAAAATGAAGAAAAAACAACCACAGAATTAATGATAAAATGAAGGAAAAACAACCACAGAATTAATGCTAAAATGAAGGAAAAACAACCACAGAATTAATGATAAAATAAAGGAAAAACAACCACAGAATTAATGATAAAATGAAGGAAAAAAAACCCACAGAATTAATGGTAAAATGAAGGAAAAACAACCACAGAATTAATGGTAAAATGAAGGAAAAACAACCACAGAATTAATGGTAAAATGAAGGAAAAACAACCACAGAATTAATGGTAAAATGAAGAAAAAACAACCACAGAAGACCCAATCAATGAGGTTGCTGAAATCAGAGTCAGTACCATGCATGACAGACAACACGGTTGCATGTCAATTTATTTTTTGCGCTAGTCTTGAATTGATTTATACAGACACACACATATACATGTAGGGGTAAGAATGAATAATTTTGTCATTTTGTTCTGCATTTGGCAAGGTTTAACGTGAGTTTTCTTACTGTTTGGTAAGCTGTAACATACGTTTTCTTACTATTTGGTAAGGTTTAACATGTTTTCTTGCTACATGGTACGGTACGGTTTAACATAAGCTTTCTTACTCTATGGTGTGGTAATGTTTTATTTAATTTCTTCTACTATTTTGTAAGGTTTAACTTAAGTTTTCTTACTATTTTGTAAGGTTTAACATAATTTTTCTTATGATTTGGTAGGATTTAATATAACTTGTTTTAGATTTGTAATGGGTTAACATAAGGTTTTTTACTGTCTTAGCGACTGCTGTCATTCCGTGACCCTCATGTAGCTAGTCCTGCTCTTCATCTTGAAAGAGCTGATGTTTATTGTGGGCGTGTGTTAGAGCCTCCTTTTGATGAAATGGTGGCAGCACATCTCAGGTAACACTCCCAATTATTATTTTCTGTAGTTTGTTTTTGCAAAAAACTAGCTGTCTGTGGCATGCAAACAAAATGCTTGATTTTCTTTCCTTTGTTACTATAAATTTATATACATTGTGCTTTCAACTGTTGACAATAGACAAATATATCTATTAACTTTTATTTTAAGGTGCTTTCAACTGTTGACAATAGACAAATATATCTATTAACTTTTATTTTATGGTTCTTTCAACTGTTGACAAAAGACAAATATATCTATTAACTTTTATTTTAAGGTGCTTTCAACTGTTGACAATAGACAAATATATCTATTAACTTTTATTTTATGGTTCTTTCAACTGTTGACAAAAGACAAATATATCTATTAACTTTTATTTTAAGGTGCTTTCAACTGTTGACAATAGACAACTATATCTATTAACTTTTTTTTTATGGTTCTTTCAACTGTTGACAATCATCATCAAGTACCAAACCTACTGGCGTATGAGATCATGTCTCTCCACAACTTTCAATTTCGACAGTTATTTATCATTTCTGTTGTTGACCTTCTGCCAAGCCATTCTCTTAGGCTGTCTGGTATCTTTTCTCTTTGCTTCTCTCTATCTCTTCGTCCCTCAATTTCCCAAGTTGTTATAATATATTCCAACTGTTCTCTTCTCATTGCATGGCCAAAAAATAATTATTGTTTCTTCAGAATATTGGAAATTAGCTCTTATTTTTGCTTTGACCTCTTTCAGAACATTTTCATTACTCTTCTTAGCTGTCCATGGTATTTTCAATATTCTTCTGTAAAACCATATTTCTACAGACTCCAGTGATTTTCTTGTCTGTTGTCCTATCATCCATATTTCACATCCATATGTTAAGACTGGCTCTACATAACATTTAAGAACTCTTTCTCCTGTTTCTATTGTCAAAAATGGATTGCATCACATCTTCCTCATTTTTTGGAAAGCGGCTTTTGCCTGTGTCATTCTGCTTCTCACCTCTGTTGCACATCTTCCGTTTGAGGTTAACAAAGTTCCCAAATATTTAAATTCATTTACCTGTTTTAATATTGTTCCACTTGTCTTTATTTTGCACTGAGGTGATGTCTTTTTCTTTGTTGTTACCATTACTTCCTGTCTATTTGCTATTAAGGCTGAGTCTTTTATTTTTGCTTTCTTTCACTATAATGTCTAACATTTCTTGTAGCTCATTTTCACTCTTAGTGATTAATACTGTATCATCAGCATACCTTAGATTATTTATATTATGACCTCCGAATGTTATTCCAGGTATGCCCCTTATGGATCTTAAAATAATTTCACTATACATATTAAACAAATCTGGTGACAGCACACAACCTTGTCTTGCCAAGAAGGCTTGGTAGAAGGTCAACAACAGAAAAGATAAATAACTGTCGATATAGAAAGTTGTGGAGAGACATGATCACCTATGCCAGCAGGCCTGGTACTTGATGATGAAGAGTGACAACATGTTTAAATAGTAGAAGTTTGCTGTGATATTTTGAGTGACAACATGTTTAAATAGAAGTTTGCTGCGATATTTTGAGTGACAACATGTTTAAATAGTAGAAGTTTGCTGCGATATTTTGAGTGACAACATGTTTAAATAGTAGTAGTTTGCTGTGATATTTTGAGTGACAACATGTTTAAATAGTAGAAGTTTGCTGTGATATTTTGAGTGACAACATGTTTAAATAGTAGAAGTTTGCTGTGATATTTTGAGTGACAACATGTTTAAATAGTTGTAGTTTGCTGTGATATTTTGAATGACAACATGTTTAAACAGCAGAAGTTTGCTGTGATATTTTGAGTGACATGTTTAAATAGCAGAAGTTTGCTGTGATATTTTGAGTGACATGTTTAAATAGCAGAAGTTTGCTGTGATATTTTGAGTGACAACATGTTTAAATAGTAGAAGTTTGCTGTGATATTTTGAGTGATATGTTTAAATAGTAGAAGTTTGCTGTGATATTTTGAGTGACATATTTAAATAGCAGAAGTTTGCTGTAATATTTTGAGTGACAACATGTTTAAATAGTAGAAGTTTGCTGTGATATTTTGAGTGACATGTTTAAATAGCAGAAGTTTGCTGTGATATTTTGAGTGACATGTTTAAATAGTAGAAGTTTGCTGTGATATTTTGAGTGACAACATGTTTAAATAGCAGAAGTTTGCTGTGATATTTTGAGTGACAACATGTTTAAATAGTAGAAGTTTGCTGTGATATTTTGAGTGACAACATGTTTAAATAGTAGAAGTTTGCTGTGATATTTTGAGTGACATGTTTAAATAGCAGAAGTTTGCTGTGATATTTTGAGTGACAACATGTTTAAATAGTAGAAGTTTGCTGTGATATTTTGAGTGACATGTTTAAATAGCAGAAGTTTGCTGCGATATTTTGAGTGACATGTTTAAATAGTAGAAGTTTGCTGTGATATTTTGAGTGATAACATGTTTAAATAGTAGAAGTTTGCTGTGATATTTTGAGTGACAACATGTTTAAATAGTAGAAGTTTGCTGTGATATTTTGAGTGATAACGTTTAAATAGTAGTAGTTTGCTGTGATATTTTGAGTGACAACATGTTTAAATAGTAGAAGTTTGCTGTGATATTTTGAGTGACAACATGTTTAAATAGAAGTTTGCTGCGATATTTTGAGTGACAACATGTTTAAATAGTAGAAGTTTGCTGCGATATTTTGAGTGACAACATGTTTAAATAGTAGTAGTTTGCTGTGATATTTTGAGTGACAACATGTTTAAATAGTAGAAGTTTGCTGTGATATTTTGAGTGACAACATGTTTAAATAGTAGAAGTTTGCTGTGATATTTTGAGTGACAACATGTTTAAATAGTAGTAGTTTGCTGTGATATTTTGAGTGACAACATGTTTAAATAGTAGTAGTTTGCTGTGATATTTTGAGTGACAACATGTTTAAACAGCAGAAGTTTGCTGTGATATTTTGAGTGACATGTTTAAATAGCAGAAGTTTGCTGTGATATTTTGAGTGACATGTTTAAATAGCAGAAGTTTGCTGTGATATTTTGAGTGACAACATGTTTAAATAGTAGAAGTTTGCTGTGATATTTTGAGTGACAACATGTTTAAATAGTAGAAGTTTGCTGTGATATTTTGAGTGACATGTTTAAATAGCAGAAGTTTGCTGTGATATTTTGAGTGACAACATGTTTAAATAGTAGAAGTTTGCTGTGATATTTTGAGTGACATGTTTAAATAGCAGAAGTTTGCTGTGATATTTTGAGTGATATGTTTAAATAGTAGAAGTTTGCTGTGATATTTTGAGTGACAACATGTTTAAATAGCAGAAGTTTGCTGTGATATTTTGAGTGACAACATGTTTAAATAGTAGAAGTTTGCTGTGATATTTTGAGTGACAACATGTTTAAATAGTAGAAGTTTGCTGTGATATTTTGAGTGACATGTTTAAATAGCAGAAGTTTGCTGTGATATTTTGAGTGACAACATGTTTAAATAGTAGAAGTTTGCTGTGATATTTTGAGTGACATGTTTAAATAGCAGAAGTTTGCTGTGATATTTTGAGTGACATGTTTAAATAGTAGAAGTTTGCTGTGATATTTTGAGTGATAACATGTTTAAATAGTAGAAGTTTGCTGTGATATTTTGAGTGACAACATGTTTAAATAGTAGAAGTTTGCTGTGATATTTTGAGTGATAACATGTTTAAATAGTAGTAGTTTGCTGTGATATTTTGAGTGACAACATGTTTAAATAGTAGAAGTTTGCTGTGATATTTTGAGTGACAACATGTTTAAACAGCAGAAGTTTGCTGTGATATTTTGAGTGACATGTTTAAATAGCAGAAGTTTGCTGTGATATTTTGAGTGACATGTTTAAATAGCAGAAGTTTGCTGTGATATTTTGAGTGACAACATGTTTAAATAGTAGAAGTTTGCTGTGATATTTTGAGTGATAACATGTTTAAATAGTAGAAGTTTGCTGTGATATTTTGAGTGATATGTTTAAATAGTAGAAGTTTGCTGTGATATTTTGAGTGACAACATGTTTAAATAGCAGAAGTTTGCTGTGATATTCTGAGTGACAACATGTTTAAATAGTAGAAGTTTGCTGTGATATTTTGAGTGACATGTTTAAATAGCAGAAGTTTGCTGCGATATTTTGAGTGACATGTTTAAATAGTAGAAGTTTGCTGTGATATTTTGAGTGACATGTTTAAATAGTAGAAGTTTGCTGTGATATTTTGAGTGATAACATGTTTAAATAGTAGAAGTTTGCTGTGATATTTTGAGTGACAACATGTTTAAATAGTAGAAGTTTGCTGTGATATTTTGAGTGATAACATGTTTAAATAGTAGTAGTTTGCTGTGATATTTTGAGTGACAACATGTTTAAATAGTAGAAGTTTGCTGTGATATTTTGAGTGATAACATGTTTAAATAGCAGAAGTTTGCTGTGATATTTTGAGTGACAACATGTTTAAATAGTAGAAGTTTGCTGTGATATTTTGAGTGACATGTTTAAATAGCAGAAGTTTGCTGTGATATTTTGAGTGACAACATGTTTAAATAGTAGAAGTTTGCTGTGATATTTTGAGTGACAACATGTTTAAATAGTAGAAGTTTGCTGTGATATTTTGAGTGACATGTTTAAATAGCAGAAGTTTGCTGTGATATTTTGAGTGACAACATGTTTAAATAGTAGAAGTTTGCTGTGATATTTTGAGTGACATGTTTAAATAGCAGAAGTTTGCTGCGATATTTTGAGTGACATGTTTAAATAGTAGAAGTTTGCTGTGATATTTTGAGTGATAACATGTTTAAATAGTAGAAGTTTGCTGTGATATTTTGAGTGACAACATGTTTAAATAGTAGAAGTTTGCTGTGATATTTTGAGTGACAACATGTTTAAATAGTAGAAGTTTGCTGTGATATTTTGAGTGACAACATGTTTAAATAGTAGTAGTTTGCTGTGATATTTTGAGTGACAACATGTTTAAATAGCAGAAGTTTGCTGTGATATTTTGAGTGACATGTTTAAATAGCAGAAGTTTGCTGTGATATTTTGAGTGACATGTTTAAATAGCAGAAGTTTGCTGTGATATTTTGAGTGACAACATGTTTAAATAGTAGAAGTTTGCTGTGATATTTTGAGTGATAACATGTTTAAATAGTAGAAGTTTGCTGTGATATTTTGAGTGACAACATGTTTAAATAGTAGAAGTTTGCTGTGATATTTTGAGTGATAACATGTTTAAATAGCAGAAGTTTGCTGTGATATTTTGAGTGACAACATGTTTAAATAGTAGAAGTTTGCTGTGATATTTTGAGTGACATGTTTAAATAGCAGAAGTTTGCTGTGATATTTTGAGTGACAACATGTTTAAATAGTAGAAGTTTGCTGTGATATTTTGAGTGACAACATGTTTAAATAGTAGAAGTTTGCTGTGATATTTTGAGTGACATGTTTAAATAGCAGAAGTTTGCTGTGATATTTTGAGTGACAACATGTTTAAATAGTAGAAGTTTGCTGTGATATTTTGAGTGACATGTTTAAATAGCAGAAGTTTGCTGCGATATTTTGAGTGACATGTTTAAATAGTAGAAGTTTGCTGTGATATTTTGAGTGATAACATGTTTAAATAGTAGAAGTTTGCTGTGATATTTTGAGTGACAACATGTTTAAATAGTAGAAGTTTGCTGTGATATTTTGAGTGATAACATGTTTAAATAGTTTAATTTGCTGTGATATTTTGAGTGACAACATGTTTAAATAGTAGAAGTTTGCTGTGATATTTTGAGTGACAACATGTTTAAATAGAAGTTTGCTGCGATATTTTGAGTGACAACATGTTTAAATAGTAGAAGTTTGCTGTGATATTTTGAGTGACAACATGTTTAAATAGTAGTAGTTTGCTGTGATATTTTGAGTGACAACATGTTTAAATAGTAGAAGTTTGCTGTGATATTTTGAGTGACAACATGTTTAAATAGCAGAAGTTTGCTGTGATATTTTGAGTGACAACATGTTTAAATAGTAGAAGTTTGCTGTGATATTTTGAGTGATAACATGTTTAAATAGTAGAAGTTTGCTGTATTATTTTGAGTGACAACATGTTTAAATAGTAGAAGTTTGCTGTGATATTTTGAGTGACAACATGTTTAAATAGCAGAAGTTTGCTGTGATATTTTGAGTGATATGTTTAAATAGTAGAAGTTTGCTGTGATATTTTGAGTGACAACATGTTTAAATAGCAGAAGTTTGCTGTGATATTTTGAGTGACAACATGTTTAAATAGTAGAAGTTTGCTGTGATATTTTGAGTGACAACATGTTTAAATAGTAGAAGTTTGCTGTGATATTTTGAGTGACATGTTTAAATAGCAGAAGTTTGCTGTGATATTTTGAGTGACATGTTTAAATAGTAGAAGTTTGCTGTGATATTTTGAGTGATAACATGTTTAAATAGTAGAAGTTTGCTGTGATATTTTGAGTGACAACATGTTTAAATAGTAGAAGTTTGCTGTGATATTTTGAGTGATAACATGTTTAAATAGTAGTAGTTTGCTGTGATATTTTGAGTGACAACATGTTTAAATAGTAGTAGTTTGCTGTGATATTTTGAGTGACAACATGTTTAAATAGCAGAAGTTTGCTGTGATATTTTGAGTGACATGTTTAAATAGCAGAAGTTTGCTGTGATATTTTGAGTGACATGTTTAAATAGCAGAAGTTTGCTGTGATATTTTGAGTGACAACATGTTTAAATAGTAGAAGTTTGCTGTGATATTTTGAGTGATAACATGTTTAAATAGTAGAAGTTTGCTGTGATATTTTGAGTGATATGTTTAAATAGTAGAAGTTTGCTGTGATATTTTGAGTGACAACATGTTTAAATAGCAGAAGTTTGCTGTGATATTTTGAGTGACAACATGTTTAAATAGTAGAAGTTTGCTGTGATATTTTGAGTGATAACATGTTTAAATAGCAGAAGTTTGCTGCGATATTTTGAGTGACATGTTTAAATAGCAGAAGTTTGCTGCGATATTTTGAGTGACAACATGTTTAAATAGCAGAAGTTTGCTGTGATATTTTGAGTGACATGTTTAAATAGCAGAAGTTTGCTGTGATATTTTGAGTGACATGTTTAAATAGCAGAAGTTTGCTGTGATATTTTGAGTGACAACATGTTTAAATAGTAGAAGTTTGCTGTGATATTTTGAGTGATAACATGTTTAAATAGTAGAAGTTTGCTGTGATATTTTGAGTGATATGTTTAAATAGTAGAAGTTTGCTGTGATATTTTGAGTGACAACATGTTTAAATAGCAGAAGTTTGCTGTGATATTTTGAGTGACAACATGTTTAAATAGTAGAAGTTTGCTGTGATATTTTGAGTGACATGTTTAAATAGCAGAAGTTTGCTGCGATATTTTGAGTGACATGTTTAAATAGCAGAAGTTTGCTGTGATATTTTGAGTGACATGTTTAAATAGTAGAAGTTTGCTGTGATATTTTGAGTGACATGTTTAAATAGTAGAAGTTTGCTGTGATATTTTGAGTGATAACATGTTTAAATAGCAGAAGTTTGCTGTGATATTTTGAGTGACATGTTTAAATAGCAGAAGTTTGCTGCGATATTTTGAGTGACATGTTTAAATAGTAGAAGTTTGCTGTGATATTTTGAGTGATAACATGTTTAAATAGTAGAAGTTTGCTGTGATATTTTGAGTGACAACATGTTTAAATAGTAGAAGTTTGCTGTGATATTTTGAGTGATAACATGTTTAAATAGTTTTAATTTGCTGTGATATTTTGAGTGACAACATGTTTAAATAGTAGAAGTTTGCTGTGATATTTTGAGTGACAACATGTTTAAATAGTAGAAGTTTGCTGTGATATTTTGAGTGACAACATGTTTAAATAGTAGTAGTTTGCTGTGATATTTTGAGTGACAACATGTTTAAATAGTAGTAGTTTGCTGTGATATTTTGAGTGACAACATGTTTAAATAGCAGAAGTTTGCTGTGATATTTTGAGTGACATGTTTAAATAGCAGAAGTTTGCTGTGATATTTTGAGTGACATGTTTAAATAGCAGAAGTTTGCTGTGATATTTTGAGTGACAACATGTTTAAATAGTAGAAGTTTGCTGTGATATTTTGAGTGACAACATGTTTAAATAGTAGAAGTTTGCTGTGATATTTTGAGTGACATGTTTAAATAGCAGAAGTTTGCTGTGATATTTTGAGTGACAACATGTTTAAATAGTAGAAGTTTGCTGTGATATTTTGAGTGACATGTTTAAATAGCAGAAGTTTGCTGTGATATTTTGAGTGATATGTTTAAATAGTAGAAGTTTGCTGTGATATTTTGAGTGACAACATGTTTAAATAGCAGAAGTTTGCTGTGATATTTTGAGTGACAACATGTTTAAATAGTAGAAGTTTGCTGTGATATTTTGAGTGACAACATGTTTAAATAGTAGAAGTTTGCTGTGATATTTTGAGTGACATGTTTAAATAGCAGAAGTTTGCTGTGATATTTTGAGTGACAACATGTTTAAATAGTAGAAGTTTGCTGTGATATTTTGAGTGACATGTTTAAATAGCAGAAGTTTGCTGCGATATTTTGAGTGACATGTTTAAATAGTAGAAGTTTGCTGTGATATTTTGAGTGATAACATGTTTAAATAGTAGAAGTTTGCTGTGATATTTTGAGTGATAACATGTTTAAATAGTAGAAGTTTGCTGTGATATTTTGAGTGACAACATGTTTAAATAGTAGAAGTTTGCTGTGATATTTTGAGTGACAACATGTTTAAATAGTAGAAGTTTGCTGTGATATTTTGAGTGACAACATGTTTAAATAGTAGTAGTTTGCTGTGATATTTTGAGTGACAACATGTTTAAACAGCAGAAGTTTGCTGTGATATTTTGAGTGACATGTTTAAATAGCAGAAGTTTGCTGTGATATTTTGAGTGACAACATGTTTAAATAGCAGAAGTTTGCTGTGATATTTTGAGTGACATGTTTAAATAGCAGAAGTTTGCTGTGATATTTTGAGTGACATGTTTAAATAGCAGAAGTTTGCTGTGATATTTTGAGTGACAACATGTTTAAATAGTAGAAGTTTGCTGTGATATTTTGAGTGATAACATGTTTAAATAGCAGAAGTTTGCTGTGATATTTTGAGTGACAACATGTTTAAATAGTAGAAGTTTGCTGTGATATTTTGAGTGACATGTTTAAATAGCAGAAGTTTGCTGTGATATTTTGAGTGACAACATGTTTAAATAGTAGAAGTTTGCTGTGATATTTTGAGTGACAACATGTTTAAATAGTAGAAGTTTGCTGTGATATTTTGAGTGACATGTTTAAATAGCAGAAGTTTGCTGTGATATTTTGAGTGACAACATGTTTAAATAGTAGAAGTTTGCTGTGATATTTTGAGTGACATGTTTAAATAGCAGAAGTTTGCTGCGATATTTTGAGTGACATGTTTAAATAGTAGAAGTTTGCTGTGATATTTTGAGTGATAACATGTTTAAATAGTAGAAGTTTGCTGTGATATTTTGAGTGACAACATGTTTAAATAGTAGAAGTTTGCTGTGATATTTTGAGTGATAACATGTTTAAATAGTTTTAATTTGCTGTGATATTTTGAGTGACAACATGTTTAAATAGTAGAAGTTTGCTGTGATATTTTGAGTGACAACATGTTTAAATAGAAGTTTGCTGCGATATTTTGAGTGACAACATGTTTAAATAGTAGAAGTTTGCTGTGATATTTTGAGTGACAACATGTTTAAATAGTAGTAGTTTGCTGTGATATTTTGAGTGACAACATGTTTAAATAGTAGAAGTTTGCTGTGATATTTTGAGTGACAACATGTTTAAATAGTAGAAGTTTGCTGTGATATTTTGAGTGACATGTTTAAATAGCAGAAGTTTGCTGTGATATTTTGAGTGACAACATGTTTAAATAGCAGAAGTTTGCTGTGATATTTTGAGTGACATGTTTAAATAGCAGAAGTTTGCTGCGATATTTTGAGTGACATGTTTAAATAGTAGAAGTTTGCTGTGATATTTTGAGTGATAACATGTTTAAATAGTAGTAATTTGCTGTGATATTTTGAGTGACAACATGTTTAAATAGTAGAAGTTTGCTGTGATATTTTGAGTGACAACATGTTTAAATAGAAGTTTGCTGCGATATTTTGAGTGACAACATGTTTAAATAGTAGAAGTTTGCTGTGATATTTTGAGTGACAACATGTTTAAATAATAGTAGTTTGCTGTGATATTTTGAGTGACATGTTTAAATAGCAGAAGTTTGCTGCGATATTTTGAGTGACATGTTTAAATAGTAGAAGTTTGCTGTGATATTTTGAGTGACATGTTTAAATAGTAGAAGTTTGCTGTGATATTTTGAGTGATAACATGTTTAAATAGTAGAAGTTTGCTGTGATATTTTGAGTGACAACATGTTTAAATAGTAGAAGTTTGCTGTGATATTTTGAGTGATATGTTTAAATAGTAGAAGTTTGCTGGATATTTTGAGTGACAACATGTTTAAATAGCAGAAGTTTGCTGTGATATTCTGAGTGACAACATGTTTAAATAGTAGAAGTTTGCTGTGATATTTTGAGTGACATGTTTAAATAGCAGAAGTTTGCTGTGATATTTTGAGTGACAACATGTTTAAATAGTAGAAGTTTGCTGTGATATTTTGAGTGACATGTTTAAATAGCAGAAGTTTGCTGCGATATTTTGAGTGACATGTTTAAATAGTAGAAGTTTGCTGTGATATTTTGAGTGATAACATGTTTAAATAGTAGATGTTTGCTGTGATATTTTGAGTGACAACATGTTTAAATAGTAGAAGTTTGCTGTGATATTTTGAGTGATAACATGTTTAAATAGTAGTAATTTGCTGTGATATTTTGAGTGACAACATGTTTAAATAGTAGAAGTTTGCTGTATATTTTGAGTGACATGTTTAAATAGCAGAAGTTTGCTGTGATATTTTGAGTGACAACATGTTTAAATAGTAGAAGTTTGCTGTGATATTTTGAGTGACATGTTTAAATAGCAGAAGTTTGCTGTGATATTTTGAGTGACATGTTTAAATAGTAGAAGTTTGCTGTGATATTTTGAGTGATAACATGTTTAAATAGTAGAAGTTTGCTGTGATATTTTGAGTGACAACATGTTTAAATAGTAGAAGTTTGCTGTGATATTTTGAGTGATAACATGTTTAAATAGTAGTAGTTTGCTGTAATAAAGGCATCGAATGGATACAAGGAGACCATTTGGAGGACCTGGACTTTGCTGATGACATAGTTCTCATCAGCAATCAGATAAAAACGATGCAGGAAAACACAAATGAACTATCATCAATAGCCAGCAAAATTGGGCTTGAGGTCAATCATGAAAAGACTAAAGTCATGAAAAGTTTAATTCCAACAAGTGACAAAATATACATGGAAAACAAACCAGTAGAAGAGATCGATCACTTCATCTATCTTGGAAGTCACATTGATCGAGAAGGGATACGAGCAAAGAAATTAGAATCAGACTGGCTAAAGCAGCAATGTCTTTCAGAAGCCTTGAAAAGTTGTGGAAATCAAAACTCATTAGCACAAACACAAAACTTAGGCTATTCAAATCAAATGTACTATCAACCCTTACGTATGCGTGTGAAAGCTGGAAACAACAAGAGATATAGAAACAAAGTTGAACGCATTCGAAAATAAATGTCTAAGGAAAATACTTGGTATAGAATGGAACGAATTCAAAACAAACGAGGAAATTAGAGAAATCGCCAATCAACCACTAATATCTTCAGTAATAAAGAAAAGACGATGGTCATACGTTGGACATGTGATGAGAAGAGATAATAATCAAATAGCAAAGCAAGCCCTCATATGGGAAACAACAGGTAAAAGAAAAAGAGGAAGACCCAGGGAGACACTGAGAAGAACATTGATGAGAGAGGCAAGAGCAGCAGGAATCGGCTCCCTCAATGAGATAGAACTGCTTGCACAGAACAGAGACAGATGGCGAGATTTGATAAAATATCTTTAAAAGAAAACTGCTAGAACAAAAATTCATATAGGAGAAGGTGTATCTTGGTCTACGCCCTATGGGCGGTTACGGCTCGAAAGGTCAATAGATAGATAGATAGTTTGCTGTGATATTTTGAGTGACAACATGTTTAAATAGTAGTAGTTTGCTGTGATATTTTGAGTGACAACATGTTTAAACAGCAGAAGTTTGCTGTGATATTTTGAGTGACAACATGTTTAAATAGCAGAAGTTTGCTGTGATATTTTGAGTGACATGTTTAAATAGCAGAAGTTTGCTGTGATATTTTGAGTGACAACATGTTTAAATAGTAGAAGTTTGCTGTGATATTTTGAGTGATAACATGTTTAAATAGTAGAAGTTTGCTGTGATATTTTGAGTGATATGTTTAAATAGTAGAAGTTTGCTGTGATATTTTGAGTGACAACATGTTTAAATAGCAGAAGTTTGCTGTGATATTTTGAGTGACAACATGTTTAAATAGTAGAAGTTTGCTGTGATATTTTGAGTGACAACATGTTTAAATAGTAGAAGTTTGCTGTGATATTTTGAGTGACATGTTTAAATAGCAGAAGTTTGCTGTGATATTTTGAGTGACAACATGTTTAAATAGTAGTAGTTTGCTGTGATATTTTGAGTGACAACATGTTTAAATAGTAGAAGTTTGCTGTGATATTTTGAGTGATAACATGTTTAAATAGCAGAAGTTTGCTGTGATATTTTGAGTGACAACATGTTTAAATAGTAGAAGTTTGCTGTGATATTTTGAGTGACATGTTTAAATAGTAGAAGTTTGCTGTGAGCTGTGATATTTTGAGTGACAACATGTTTAAAGTAGAAGTATATTTGAGTGACATGTTTAAATAGTAGAAGTTTGCTGTGATATTTTGAGTGACAACATGTTTAAATAGTAGAAGTTTGCTGTGATATTTTGAGTGACAACATGTTTAAATAGTAGAAGTTTGCTGTGATATTTTGAGTGATAACATGTTTAAATAGTAGAAGTTTGCTGTGATATTTTGAGTGACAACATGTTTAAATAGTAGAAGTTTGCTGTGATATTTTGAGTGACATGTTTAAATAGTAGAAGTTTGCTGTGATATTTTGAGTGACATGTTTAAATAGTAGAAGTTTGCTGTGATATTTTGAGTGATAACATGTTTAAATAGTAGAAGTTTGCTGTGATATTTTGAGTGACAACATGTTTAAATAGTAGAAGTTTGCTGTGATATTTTGAGTGATAACATGTTTAAATAGTAGTAGTTTGCTGTGATATTTTGAGTGACAACATGTTTAAATAGTAGAAGTTTGCTGTGATATTTTGAGTGATAACATGTTTAAATAGCAGAAGTTTGCTGTGATATTTTGAGTGACAACATGTTTAAATAGTAGAAGTTTGCTGTGATATTTTGAGTGACATGTTTAAATAGCAGAAGTTTGCTGTGATATTTTGAGTGACAACATGTTTAAATAGTAGAAGTTTGCTGTGATATTTTGAGTGACAACATGTTTAAATAGTAGAAGTTTGCTGTGATATTTTGAGTGACATGTTTAAATAGCAGAAGTTTGCTGTGATATTTTGAGTGACAACATGTTTAAATAGTAGAAGTTTGCTGTGATATTTTGAGTGACATGTTTAAATAGCAGAAGTTTGCTGCGATATTTTGAGTGACATGTTTAAATAGTAGAAGTTTGCTGTGATATTTTGAGTGATAACATGTTTAAATAGTAGAAGTTTGCTGTGATATTTTGAGTGACAACATGTTTAAATAGTAGAAGTTTGCTGTGATATTTTGAGTGATAACATGTTTAAATAGTAGTAATTTGCTGTGATATTTTGAGTGACAACATGTTTAAATAGTAGAAGTTTGCTGTGATATTTTGAGTGACAACATGTTTAAATAGAAGTTTGCTGCGATATTTTGAGTGACAACATGTTTAAATAGTAGAAGTTTGCTGTGATATTTTGAGTGATAACATGTTTAAATAGTAGTAGTTTGCTGTGATATTTTGAGTGACAACATGTTTAAATAGTAGAAGTTTGCTGTGATATTTTGAGTGACAACATGTTTAAATAGTAGAAGTTTGCTGTGATATTTTGAGTGACAACATGTTTAAATAGTAGTAGTTTGCTGTGATATTTTGAGTGACAACATGTTTAAATAGTAGAAGTTTGCTGTGATATTTTGAGTGATAACATGTTTAAATAGTAGTAGTTTGCTGTATTATTTTGAGTGACAACATGTTTAAATAGTAGTAGTTTGCTGTGATATTTTGAGTGACAACATGTTTAAACAGCAGAAGTTTGCTGTGATATTTTGAGTGATATGTTTAAATAGTAGAAGTTTGCTGTGATATTTTGAGTGACAACATGTTTAAATAGCAGAAGTTTGCTGTGATATTTTGAGTGACAACATGTTTAAAGAGTAGAAGTTTGCTGTGATATTTTGAGTGACAACATGTTTAAATAGTAGAAGTTTGCTGTATATTTTGAGTGACATGTTTAAATAGCAGAAGTTTGCTGTGATATTTTGAGTGACAACATGTTTAAATAGTAGAAGTTTGCTGTGATATTTTGAGTGACATGTTTAAATAGCAGAAGTTTGCTGCGATATTTTGAGTGACATGTTTAAATAGTAGAAGTTTGCTGTGATATTTTGAGTGACAACATGTTTAAATAGTAGAAGTTTGCTGTGATATTTTGAGTGACAACATGTTTAAATAGTAGAAGTTTGCTGTGATATTTTGAGTGATAACATGTTTAAATAGTAGTAGTTTGCTGTGATATTTTGAGTGACAACATGTTTAAATAGTAGAAGTTTGCTGTGATATTTTGAGTGACAACATGTTTAAATAGTAGTAGTTTGCTGTGATATTTTGAGTGACAACATGTTTAAACAGCAGAAGTTTGCTGTGATATTTTGAGTGACATGTTTAAATAGCAGAAGTTTGCTGTGATATTTTGAGTGACATGTTTAAATAGCAGAAGTTTGCTGTGATATTTTGAGTGACAACATGTTTAAATAGTAGAAGTTTGCTGTGATATTTTGAGTGACAACATGTTTAAATAGTAGAAGTTTGCTGTGATATTTTGAGTGATATGTTTAAATAGCAGAAGTTTGCTGTGATATTTTGAGTGACATGTTTAAATAGTAGAAGTTTGCTGTGATATTTTGAGTGATAACATGTTTAAATAGTAGAAGTTTGCTGTGATATTTTGAGTGACAACATGTTTAAATAGTAGAAGTTTGCTGTGATATTTTGAGTGATAACATGTTTAAATAGTAGTAGTTTGCTGTGATATTTTGAGTGACAACATGTTTAAATAGTAGAAGTTTGCTGTGATATTTTGAGTGATAATATGTTTAAATAGCAGAAGTTTGCTGTGATATTTTGAGTGACATGTTTAAATAGCAGAAGTTTGCTGTGATATTTTGAGTGATATGTTTAAATAGTAGAAGTTTGCTGTGATATTTTGAGTGACAACATGTTTAAATAGTAGAAGTTTGCTGTGATATTTTGAGTGACAACATGTTTAAATAGAAGTTTGCTGTGATATTTTGAGTGACAACATGTTTAAATAGTAGAAGTTTGCTGTGATATTTTGAGTGATAACATGTTTAAATAGTAGTAGTTTGCTGTGATATTTTGAGTGACAACATGTTTAAATAGTAGAAGTTTGCTGTGATATTTTGAGTGACAACATGTTTAAATAGTAGAAGTTTGCTGTGATATTTTGAGTGACAACATGTTTAAATAGTAGTAGTTTGCTGTGATATTTTGAGTGACAACATGTTTAAATAGTAGAAGTTTGCTGTGATATTTTGAGTGATAACATGTTTAAATAGTAGTAGTTTGCTGTGATATTTTGAGTGACAACATGTTTAAATAGTAGTAGTTTGCTGTGATATTTTGAGTGACAACATGTTTAAATAGCAGAAGTTTGCTGTGATATTTTGAGTGATATGTTTAAATAGTAGAAGTTTGCTGTGATATTTTGAGTGACAACATGTTTAAATAGCAGAAGTTTGCTGTGATATTTTGAGTGACAACATGTTTAAATAGCAGAAGTTTGCTGTGATATTTTGAGTGACAACATGTTTAAATAGTAGAAGTTTGCTGTGATATTTTGAGTGACAACATGTTTAAATAGTAGAAGTTTGCTGTGATATTTTGAGTGACATGTTTAAATAGCAGAAGTTTGCTGTGATATTTTGAGTGACAACATGTTTAAATAGTAGAAGTTTGCTGTGATATTTTGAGTGACATGTTTAAATAGCAGAAGTTTGCTGTGATATTTTGAGTGACATGTTTAAATAGTAGAAGTTTGCTGTGATATTTTGAGTGACAACATGTTTAAATAGTAGAAGTTTGCTGTGATATTTTGAGTGACAACATGTTTAAATAGTAGAAGTTTGCTGTGATATTTTGAGTGATAACATGTTTAAATAGTAGTAGTTTGCTGTGATATTTTGAGTGACAACATGTTTAAATAGTAGAAGTTTGCTGTGATATTTTGAGTGATAACATGTTTAAATAGTAGAAGTTTGCTGTGATATTTTGAGTGACAACATGTTTAAATAGTAGAAGTTTGCTGTGATATTTTGAGTGATAACATGTTTAAATAGTAGTAGTTTGCTGTGATATTTTGAGTGACAACATGTTTAAATAGTAGAAGTTTGCTGTGATATTTTGAGTGATAACATGTTTAAATAGCAGAAGTTTGCTGTGATATTTTGAGTGACAACATGTTTAAATAGTAGAAGTTTGCTGTGATATTTTGAGTGACATGTTTAAATAGCAGAAGTTTGCTGTGATATTTTGAGTGATATGTTTAAATAGTAGAAGTTTGCTGTGATATTTTGAGTGACAACATGTTTAAATAGTAGAAGTTTGCTGTGATATTTTGAGTGACATGTTTAAATAGCAGAAGTTTGCTGTGATATTTTGAGTGATATGTTTAAATAGTAGAAGTTTGCTGTGATATTTTGAGTGACAACATGTTTAAATAGTAGTAGTTTGCTGTGATATTTTGAGTGACAACATGTTTAAATAGTAGAAGTTTGCTGTGATATTTTGAGTGATAACATGTTTAAATAGTAGAAGTTTGCTGTGATATTTTGAGTGACAACATGTTTAAATAGCAGAAGTTTGCTGTGATATTTTGAGTGACATGTTTAAATAGCAGAAGTTTGCTGTGATATTTTGAGTGACATGTTTAAATAGCAGAAGTTTGCTGTGATATTTTGAGTGACAACATGTTTAAATAGTAGAAGTTTGCTGTGATATTTTGAGTGACAACATGTTTAAATAGTAGAAGTTTGCTGTGCTATTTTGAGTGACATGTTTAAATAGCAGAAGTTTGCTGTGATATTTTGAGTGACAACATGTTTAAATAGTAGAAGTTTGCTGTGATATTTTGAGTGACATGTTTAAATTGCAGAAGTTTGCTGTGATATTTTGAGTGATATGTTTAAATAGTAGAAGTTTGCTGTGATATTTTGAGTGACAACATGTTTAAATAGCAGAAGTTTGCTGTGATATTTTGAGTGACAACATGTTTAAATAGTAGAAGTTTGCTGTGATATTTTGAGTGACAACATGTTTAAATAGTAGAAGTTTGCTGTTATATTTTGAGTGACATGTTTAAATAGCAGAAGTTTGCTGTGATATTTTGAGTGACAACATGTTTAAATAGTAGAAGTTTGCTGTGATATTTTGAGTGACATGTTTAAATAGCAGAAGTTTGCTGCGATATTTTGAGTGACATGTTTAAATAGTAGAAGTTTGCTGTGATATTTTGAGTGATAACATGTTTAAATAGTAGAAGTTTGCTGTGATATTTTGAGTGACAACATGTTTAAATAGTAGAAGTTTGCTGTGATATTTTGAGTGATAACATGTTTAAATAGTAGTAGTTTGCTGTGATATTTTGAGTGACAACATGTTTAAATAGTAGAAGTTTGCTGTGATATTTTGAGTGACAACATGTTTAAATAGTAGTAGTTTGCTGTGATATTTTGAGTGACAACATGTTTAAACAGCAGAAGTTTGCTGTGATATTTTGAGTGACATGTTTAAATAGCAGAAGTTTGCTGTGATATTTTGAGTGACATGTTTAAATAGTAGAAGTTTGCTGTGATATTTTGAGTGACAACATGTTTAAATAGTAGAAGTTTGCTGTGATATTTTGAGTGATAACATGTTTAAATAGTAGAAGTTTGCTGTGATATTTTGAGTGATATGTTTAAATAGTAGAAGTTTGCTGTGATATTTTGAGTGACAACATGTTTAAATAGCAGAAGTTTGCTGTGATATTTTGAGTGACAACATGTTTAAATAGTAGAAGTTTGCTGTGATATTTTGAGTGACAACATGTTTAAATAGTAGAAGTTTGCTGTGATATTTTGAGTGACATGTTTAAATAGCAGAAGTTTGCTGCGATATTTTGAGTGACATGTTTAAATAGTAGAAGTTTGCTGTGATATTTTGAGTGATAACATGTTTAAATAGTAGAAGTTTGCTGTGATATTTTGAGTGACAACATGTTTAAATAGTAGAAGTTTGCTGTGATATTTTGAGTGATAACATGTTTAAATAGTAGTAGTTTGCTGTGATATTTTGAGTGACAACATGTTTAAATAGTAGAAGTTTGCTGTGATATTTTGAGTGATAACATGTTTAAATAGCAGAAGTTTGCTGTGATATTTTGAGTGACAACATGTTTAAATAGTAGAAGTTTGCTGTGATATTTTGAGTGACATGTTTAAATAGCAGAAGTTTGCTGTGATATTTTGAGTGATATGTTTAAATAGTAGAAGTTTGCTGTGATATTTTGAGTGACAACATGTTTAAATAGCAGAAGTTTGCTGTGATATTTTGAGTGACAACATGTTTAAATAGTAGAAGTTTGCTGTGATATTTTGAGTGACAACATGTTTAAATAGTAGAAGTTTGCTGTGATATTTTGAGTGACATGTTTAAATAGCAGAAGTTTGCTGTGATATTTTGAGTGACAACATGTTTAAATAGTAGAAGTTTGCTGTGATATTTTGAGTGACAACATGTTTAAATAGTAGAAGTTTGCTGTGATATTTTGAGTGATAACATGTTTAAATAGTAGTAATTTGCTGTGATATTTTGAGTGACAACATGTTTAAATAGTAGAAGTTTGCTGTGATATTTTGAGTGACAACATGTTTAAATAGAAGTTTGCTGTGATATTTTGAGTGACAACATGTTTAAATAGTAGAAGTTTGCTGTGATATTTTGAGTGATAACATGTTTAAATAGTAGTAGTTTGCTGTGATATTTTGAGTGACAACATGTTTAAATAGTAGAAGTTTGCTGTGATATTTTGAGTGACAACATGTTTAAATAGTAGAAGTTTGCTGTGATATTTTGAGTGACAACATGTTTAAATAGTAGTAGTTTGCTGTGATATTTTGAGTGACAACATTTTTAAATAGTAGAAGTTTGCTGTGATATTTTGAGTGATAACATGTTTAAATAGTAGTAGTTTGCTGTATTATTTTGAGTGACAACATGTTTAAATAGTAGTAGTTTGCTGTGATATTTTGAGTGACAACATGTTTAAACAGCAGAAGTTTGCTGTGATATTTTGAGTGATATGTTTAAATAGTAGAAGTTTGCTGTGATATTTTGAGTGACAACATGTTTAAATAGTAGAAGTTTGCTGTGATATTTTGAGTGATAACATGTTTAAATAGTAGTAGTTTGCTGTGATATTTTGAGTGATAACATGTTTAAATAGTAGAAGTTTGCTGTGATATTTTGAGTGACAACATGTTTAAATAGTAGAAGTTTGCTGTGATATTTTGAGTGATAACATGTTTAAATAGCAGAAGTTTGCTGTGATATTTTGAGTGACAACATGTTTAAATAGTAGAAGTTTGCTGTGATATTTTGAGTGACATGTTTAAATAGCAGAAGTTTGCTGTGATATTTTGAGTGACAACATGTTTAAATAGTAGAAGTTTGCTGTGATATTTTGAGTGACATGTTTAAATAGTAGAAGTTTGCTGTGATATTTTGAGTGACATCTTTAAATAGCAGAAGTTTGCTGTGATATTTTGAGTAACATGTTTAAATAGCAGAAGTTTGCTGCGATATTTTGAGTGACATGTTTAAATAGTAGAGGTTTGCTGTGATATTTTGAGTGATAACATGTTTAAATAGTAGAAGTTTGCTGTGATATTTTGAGTGACAACATGTTTAAGTAGTAGAAGTTTGCTGTGATATTTTGAGTGATAACATGTTTAAATAGTAGTAGTTTGCTGTGATATTTTGAGTGACAACATGTTTAAATAGTAGTAGTTTGCTGTGATATTTTGAGTGACAACATGTTTAAACAGCAGAAGTTTGCTGTGATATTTTGAGTGACATGTTTAAATAGCAGAAGTTTGCTGTGATATTTTGAGTGACAACATGTTTAAATAGTAGAAGTTTGCTGTGATATTTTGAGTGACAACATGTTTAAATAGTAGTTTGCTGTGATATTTTGAGTGACATGTTTAAATAGCAGAAGTTTGCTGTGATATTTTGAGTGATATGTTTAAATAGTAGAAGTTTGCTGTGATATTTTGAATGACAACATATTTAAATAGTAGAAGTTTGCTGTGATATTTTGAATGACAACATGTTTAAATAGTAGAAGTTTGCTGTGATATTTTGAATGACAACATGTTTAAATAGTAGAGGTTTGCTGTGATATTTTGAGTGAGCAAGTGCTGAAATAATAGAAGTTTGCTTTCACATTTTGAGTGACAACATGTTCAAATAATAGAAGTTTGCTGTTGTATTTTGAGTGACAATATGTTGAAATAATAGAAGTTTGCTGTGATATTTTGAGTGACAACATGTTTAAATAATAAAGGTTGCTGTGATATTTTGAGTGAGCAAGTGTTGAAATAATAGAAGTTTGCTGTCACGTTTTGAGTCACAACATGTTCAAATAATAGAAGTTTGCTGTTGTATTTTGAGTGAGCATGTGTTCAAATAGTAGAGGTTTGCTGTCATATTTTGAGTGACAACATGTTTAAATAGTAGAAGTTTGCTGTCACATTTTGAGTCACAACATGTTCAAATAATAGAAGTTTGCTGTTGTATTTTGAATGACAATATGTTCAAATAAGAGAATTTTGCTGTTGTATTTTGAGTGACAATATGTTCAAATAATAGAAGTTTGCTGTTGTATTTTGAGTGACAATATGTTCAAATAATATAATTTTGCTGTGATATTTTGAGTGACAATATGTTCAAATATTAGAAGTTTGCTGTGATATTTTGAGTGACAATATGTTCAAATAATAGAAGTTTGCTGTTGTATTTTGAGTGACAATATGTTCAAATAATAGAAGTTTGCTGTTGTATTTTGAGTGACAATATGTTCAAATAATAGAAGTTTGCTGTTGTATTTTGAGTGACAACATGTTCAAATAATAGAAGTTTGCTGTTGTATTTTGAGTGACAATATGTTCAAATAATAGAAGTTTGCTGTTGTATTTTGAGTGACAATATGTTCAAATAATAGAAGTTTGCTGTCATATTTTTCAGGTGTTGCTGGGCTGTTTCAAATCATGATTTTGCAGAGGCTTATAACAGCCAAGCTATTGTTGTACAGTATCCTTTTTTGTCTGTGTAACATCTTCTTTAGTATAGTAGTCTCATATATAATATGGTTGCTGGCTAAAAGAATCACTGTACTCAAGTAATTCCATAGGTGTTCAGTCCATCCCAAAACATGTGTACATTGTTATTTCCTGCTGATCTTTTCTTTCACTTGCTCTAACTGCAACCTTTGTTTTGATAAATAAAAGAAGGAAAGAAAGATAATGTTGCTGCATAAAACTTTGTAATACATAATTCTTGTTTTTATATTGTTCTTTGGTGATATTTATTTAGTTGTATAACATTTTTGTATAAAAACACATATTTCATAAAAAGTATAATGGCTTTTATATATCAAGATGTTATTGGGACGTATATTGCATATGCATATTGGGATGAATTGTATAAAGATGTACATATTTGGATCTTCATTTTATAAAAATGTATATGTAAAAAAATTGTTGATTAAGTCATAACCTTTTTAATAAGTTTGGTTGAAAAGTTTGCTAAACTTAAAACTACAAAAAATATTCAGGAATGATAATATTCAATTCATGGAATCAGTTTCAAAAGCAGCCAGAGCATCACCATATCTGCTCCGCTGTATGTCCCAGCATTTCTCGAAGTGTGTGCAGACTGACTGTTCCTGTAAGGTGTTCATTATAGACACATCTGCTTTCCCCACTAAGCTCAGCAATGATAGTACACATACTGACCTCCACATGTTTGAACTTAAGGTATCAAGTTTAGGTTTACAATCTTTCTTGCATTCATGAACTCTTCTGGTTACAGCAAAGACCACTGGCCTTTTTGGTATTTTGCTTAGCAGCAAAAGACCCGTCTTCTGTAACTCAGTTTTGTGGTGTTCTTCCAGGTCTGCTTCAATCCCTTTAACCCTGCCTCAGTGAAACTCCACCAAAGTAAACTTTGATCATCTGTCTCAACAGACAAGGCACTTCTGATAATTATATCTGGATATTTCCTGAAGTTATAGCTCCTCTTGTGTTATGGAAAATAAAACAGGGTGTTAGACAAGGTTGTGTGATGTCACCAGATTTGTTTAATATTTGTAGTGAAATTATTTTAAGATCCATAAGGGGCATGCCTGGAATAACAATTGGAGGTCATAATATATATAATCTAAGGTATGCTAATGATACAGTATTAATCGCTAAGAGTGAAAATGAGTTACAAG
The DNA here is from genome assembly GCA_032433765.1 of Megaustenia siamemsis. NCBI lineage: Eukaryota > Metazoa > Mollusca > Gastropoda > Stylommatophora > Ariophantidae > Megaustenia > Megaustenia siamemsis. The sequence goes on along the minus strand of JAVIAB010000108.1, from coordinate 1,777,736 downwards.
AAATGTTGGACATTATAGTGAAAGAGAGCAAAAATAAAGGACTCAGCCTTAATAGCAAATAGACAGGAAGTAATGGTAACACAAAGAAAAAGACATCACCTCAGTGCAAAATAAAGACAAGTGGAACAATATTAAAACAGGTAAATGAATTTAAATATTTGGGAACTTTGTTAACCTCAGACGGAAGATGTACAAAAGAGGTGAGATGCAGAATGGCTCAGGCAAAAGCAGCTTTCCAGAAAAATGAGGAAGATACTCTGCAATCCATTTTTGACAATAGAAACAAGAAAAAAGAGTTCTTAAATGTTATGTAGAGCCAGTCTTAACATATGGATGTGAATCATGGACAATAGGACAACAGACATGAAAATCACTGGAGTCTGTAGAAATGTGGTTTTACAGAAGAATATTGAGAATACCATGAACAGCTAAGAAGAGTAATGAAAATGTTCTGAAAGAGGTCAAGCAAAAAGAGAGCTAATTTCCAATATTAGGAAGAAACAATCATCATTTTTTGGCCATGTAATGAGAAGAGAACAACTGGAATATATTGTAACAACTGGAAAAATTGAGGAACGAAGAGATAGAGGGAAGCAAAGAGAGAAAATACCAGACAGCTTAAGAGAATGGCTTGGCAGAAGGTCAACAACAGAAATGATAAAGAACTGTTGAGATTGAAAGTTGTGGAGAGACATGATCACCTACGCCAGTAGGCCCGGTACTCGATGATGATAGCCACCACTGTTAAATATTTACCGTCATTTGGCTTAATAGCATTTATTCTGTGCCAGGTAATAGAGAAAACTGATGGGACACCAAAGTCTTTGTTCAAATGTGACTGTTAGTTCACAATTATGTATGTGAGGAAATCTGACTGCACTTCTTGTTGCATTGTAACTGTTAGTTCACACTTACATATATGAGGAAATCTTACTACAGTTCTTGTGTCATGACTGTAAGTTCACGCTTACATATATGAGGAATCCTACTACAGTTCTTGTATCATGACTGTTAGTTCACACTTACATATATGAGGAAATCTTACTACAGTTCTTGTGTTATGACTGTTAGTTCACACTTACATATATGAGGAAATCTTACTACAGTTCTTGTGTTATGACTGTTAGTTCACACTTACATATATGAGGAAATCTTACTACAGTTCATGTGTTATGACTGTTAGTTCACACTTACATATATGAGGAAATCTTACTACAGTTCATGTGTTATGACTGTTAGTTCACACTTACATATATGAGGAAATCCTACTACAGTTCTTGTGTTATGACTGTTAGTTCACACTTACATATATGAGGAAATCCTACTACAGTTCTTGTGTTATGACTGTTAGTTCACACTTACATATATGAGGAAATCCTACTACAGTTTTTGTGTTATGACTGTTAGTTCACACTTACATATATGAGGAAATCCTACTACAGTTCTTGTGTTATGACCGTTAGTTCACACTTACATATATGAGGAAATCCTACTACAGTTCTTGTGTTATGACTGTTAGTTCATACTTACATATATGAGGAAATCTCACTACAGTTCTTGTGTTATGACTGTTAGTTCACACTTACATCATCATCATCATCGAGTGCCATCTCCGCATCGAAGGTTGGCAACCATGGAGCGCCATTCTTCTCTGTCTCTTGCTTTGATGGTGCAGGTTGTCATAGGCTGGTTTGTCCATCTTTTGATTTTACTCGTCCATGTTAGTCTTGGTCTGCCTCTGCTTCTTTTACCTTGTATTTTCCGCTCCAGGATTACTTTTAGTAGGCTGTTGTGTCTTTTAGCATGGCCCAAAAATCGCATGTCTTTTTTGAATTGTGTTTAGTAGTTCACATTTCATTTTTAGTTGTTTTAAGACTTCAAGTTTTAAGACTTTGTTTGTTTTCTTTTCCTTCAATCAAATTCTACCTATTTTTCTATTTATCCACATTTCAAAAGCTTCAATTCTATGTTCTGTTTTCGTGTCTAATGTCCATGTTTCTGCACCATATAGAAATGTTGAGAAGACATAACATTTTGCTATTCTTAGTTTTAGCCCTGGTGTTATTTGTTTTGATGTTAGTATGTTATTCATGACATTAAAATTACTTTTTGCCATTCCTATTCTTTTGTTTATTTCAGTTTTACATTTTCCATCACTGGTTATAGTATGTCCAAGGTAGTTGTAGCTATGAACTGTCTCCAGGTCTACTCCTTCAATTTTGATATCCACTTGCGGATTTTGATTATTTTCTTTGTTTATGATCATAGTTTTAGTCTTCTTGATATTCATATCTAGTCCATATTTTTTGCTTGTCTTGTTTATTACATTAAGTAATTGTTGTAGGTCTTTAGGATTTTCTGCTAGTAGTACAGTATCGTCAGCATATCTTAGGTTATTGATTATCTTTCCATTAATTTGTAGGCCTGGCATCTCTATGATGTTTTTAAAGATTTGCTCAGTGTATAGATTGAACAAGCTTGGTGATAGGATGCATCCTGTCTTACTCCTTTTTATATCAATGGGTGTAGAGTTCTCTTCATAATATCTAATTATTGCTGTTTGCTCCCAGTATAGATTACATATTAGTCGTATGTCCATGTCATCTAGATGTATCTCTTTTAGGCATTCTATAAGTTGTTTGTGGTGTACTCTATCAAAAGCTTTGGTGCAGTCTATGAAGCAGGCATATATTGGTTTGTGTACTTTTCGATTAATGTTCTCATGCACAATATGGCTTCTTTTGTCCCACTATTTTTCCTAAATCCAAATTGCTGCTCATCTAATTCAATATTGGTTTTATTCTGAATCCTTCCTTGTATCTCTCTCTCTCTCTCTCTCTCTCTGCGATCAGGACTCAATCAGAGTAGGATTCCAGACCCTCACATGAAGTCAGCTGTCAGGTTAAGTGTGTTGATCGCCCCCACAGACAGAACATCACATTTAGAGTCTGCCAGATCCACTCTGACCGAACACACGTTAATACGTTGCACTGTGTTCTGCGCCAGTGGCCCAGTGCATCCGATTTCAGCCAGCATTTTATTCAGGTTTGCATTCCTTAGCCTTTGATTGTCCCCAATCTTCCTGCAAGGCAGCAGATTGTCTTTTCTGTAGGGGGATTCTGCCCTTAGATGGTCGGCCCTCCCAGGTTTACGAGCACCATCTGCCCGAGTCACAATACAGGTGACTAACACAGACATGCACACACAAAGATATGAGATGTGACTAACACAGACATGCACACAGCGAAACGAGGCATGACTAACACTGACACACATAAAGATATATGACACATGACTAACATAAACATGCACATAAAGATATGAGATATGACTGACATAGACATGCACACACAAAGATATGACACATGCCTAACATAGACATGCACACAAAGATATGAGATGTGACTAACATAGCCATGCACACACAAGGATATGAGATGTGATTAACATAAACATGCACACAAAGATATGAGATATCACTAACCCAGATAATATTGAAATTAGCCTAGAAAAACGACAAGAGACCCGTCTAAAACAACAAAATGCAAGACAAGAAGAGACCACACATGAAGTCATGGAAACACCCATTACACAAAGAGAGCTAGAGCTGGCAATATCCAAATTAAAAATGAAAAAGTCACCAGGCAATGATGAGTGTCCAATGAAATGATTAAGAACTTGGGAACTGCAGCTAAAGCAAAACTACTGCAGATCTACAACATTTGCTTGATCACAGGTAGAGTGCCACAGGCATGGAGAGAAGCAATTATGATACCATTACTAAAGCCAGGAAAAGATAGTTCAATGACATCCAGCTATAGACCAATCAGCCTTACAAGCTGTTTGTGTAAAACAATGGAACGTATAATCAATCTCAGACTGCAGTGGTACCTGGAAAGTGAAAATCTCCTTGTCCCACAACAAGCAGGCTTTAGACAGTGTTACTCTACCGAAGATCAAGCAACCTATCTTTCCCAGGAAATTGAAGATGCGTTTCAAGAAAAGAAACTGGTACTAGCAGCATGGATAGACCTAAAGAAAGCATTTGATAAGGTATGGAAGGAAGGGCTTTTGAAGAAACTGAGAAATTATGGAGTAAATGGCAGGATGTACAAATGGGTCAAAGCATACCTGCATAACAGGAGAGCCAGAGTGCAACTGGATGGTCTTAAGAGTAAGAAGGTCTTATTGCGCCAGGGCGTTCCACAAGGAGGGGTACTATCTCCAACACTTTTTCTGATCTACATCAATGACCTAGTTACTGAACTACCACATGGCATCAAAGTGGCAATGTATGCAGATGACTTGGTAATGTGGTGCACAGAGGAGTATGCAACAGTGGCCTCCAAATTGCTACAAAGAGCTATGAATGCACTGAATTCATGGACAAATAGATGGTGTATCAGCATCAATACAGACAAATGCAGTACTACACTTTTCACACTCTCCCCAAAACAAAAAGCAGGAGCCATCTACATAAACAATGAGCCTGTGAAAGAAGACATACAAGCTACATATCTCGGAGTTACATTTGATAACAAACTATCTTGGAAACAGCAGATAAATAAGGCAACCCAAAAAGCAAGGAGAAAATTGGCTATTCTAAGAAAGTTGTGTGGAACCACATGGGGTGCGAGTGGGAAAATACTCAGTAAAGTTTACCAACAGAGTATACGCCCACATTTAGAATATGGATCATCCGCATGGTGCTCAGCATCAAACACCACATTGCAAGAACTGGATAAAGTACAAAACCAGGCACTTAGGGTCATCACAGGAGCAATGAAATCAACACCAATATTGGAGATGGAGAAATTGTGGAGGATACCAGCACTGAGAGAACGGAGAGACACAAAGGTGCTGATACAGGCAGAAAAATTTGTATGCATGCCGAGACATCCAATGAAGGACAGATTCCAAAATCTTGCATTGGGACGACTTAAGAGAAGCAGCTTTATCCACCAAGCCAAGCGTATTAGTAGACAAACACCAGACATGCCAAGAGTTGTTAAACCCCTTCTGCCCATACCAGAACAGACTCCCTGGACAGATGAATCAGGATTATCAGTTCAAATACGGACAGAAGTGAAAGGAATAGTTGACAAAGAGGAACAAAATAGTCTACAGCGAAAAACAATAGCTCTCAGTTTCCTGGATGAAGAATACCCACAAGACCTATGGATTCGTGTGTACACAGATGGATCAGCACAGAATGCAGTAAAGAATGGGGGAGCAGGTGCATATATAGAGTACCCAAATAACACTAGGGATATGGATAAAATAGCAACAGGGAAATATTGTCACAATTATGATGCAGAAATACAAGCAATAAAGTTGGCAATAGAAAAACTGCTGAACAGTAATCTTAGCCCACAGCCTGTAGTGTTTTTGACAGATGCAAGATCAGTACTCCAGGCACTACAATCCAGAAAATTACCACATCTGCAGACCTTATTGACTGAACTCTGCAAGCACCACAGGGTTGCCCTGCAGTGGATCCCGTCTCACTGTGGAATACCAGGAAATGAGAAAGCAGATCAGTTGGCAAAGGAAGGTTCAACAGGCACACAACTAGATACACCAGTTACATACCATCATAAGAAACAGATAATCAAATCAATCAGAGGACCACAAGCCCCAAATCAGGATGCCTTTCATAATATGAATAGATATGAACAAGTTATCATTATACGCCTAAGAACAGGACACAATCGACTCCATAGTCACATGTATACAAAATTCAAGATCGGCACATCAACTACTTGTACATGTGGACAGGCACCCCAGACTGCTGAACACATACTTCAAGACTGCACTGAATATAGTAGACTGAGGAAAATCCATTGGCCCATAGATACAACACTACAGACAAAACTATATGGGCCACTGCAAGAATTACAAAAGACAGTAAAATTTATACAGGAAACGACATTGCAGATATAGACAATACTTCAGGCGAACGAAAGATAGATAGACTAACCCAGACATGCACCCACAAAGATATGACACATGCCTAACATAGACATGCACACCAAGATATGAGATATGACTAACATGACACACATCAAGATATGAGCCATGGCCAGCACACACACACACACACAAGCCAAGATATTCCGGATATTTGAGAGTGCAGTCTGACCCGTAGTACGTTTCCTTGCACGTACAGTCCGGGTCACATATGATGACACAGCCATCAGAACACATCTGTTCGCACTGTAGCCCAAAATTACCATCAGGACAAGTGTCATTACAGGTATAGCCAGGATGTTTACATTGTAGGTATTTTCCGGATTTTTCCTCACATAAAGGACAGACACTGGGACAAGACCCGGAGCAGTTGTGTCCATAGATCCCATGTGAACAGTTACCGTGACACGTGCCGATGATGACGTTGCAGCCTTTGCTACACCCACTACACACTGCATAAAACGACCAAGAATGCCCGTCCAGACAATAGATGTCTGTAAATGTTTGCACCTCACACACCGTCAGTGCACTGTCGGCCTGCAAAATGATTGGTGAGAACTCAAACTTAATGTGTGCCATTGGCGCTTGTGTGTTGACTACAATAGTGTTCACATAAATATTAGGGTATGATATATCATTATACTGAAACACTACGCCGCCACTGTCAGAGAAAACCTTTAGAGAGGCATTCTTTACCCTAATCATAGTGCTAGCTTGATGATAGATTCGAATGGTGTGAGTCTTCTGGGGCATGGCAAAGTTCAGATACCAGAAAACAGAATTGGTTCCACTTCCCAATTGTGTGAGTGTGCAGTCATTGTCATAGAGATTGGTCTTTGCTTTGCCATTAACTGCGGCCTCTGGTCCACATCCGTCTCCTGTATAACAAGCATTAAATGTGTCGGTCTTGTTTGTGTTCTGTTTGAGAGCCACATTCCGACCCCCGCCAATGTAAAAAGAACAGATATTTGCAACTATCGCCCCTTCAATCCGTAACTTATTGATCAGACCAGCCCCAGAGCAAAAGACATCAATCTCGTGCGGACTAACTACAAACCTTGATTCATTTTCACAAGAGGCAGAACCATTTAGTTTTACCGTGAAACTGTCCAGATCTGTTAGATCATTCACATAAATCCTAAACCAGGAGAACGGCAAAGATTGATTGAGAGTTGCCTCATCTGATGTAGAATATATGTCCGGATTACATGTGGCGTCGTTGTTATCAAACAGGAAAGTAGGTTCAGATTTTTGGCCGTATCTGTAAACGAGATCCAAATACTGACACTGGGGTCCGAAATATTTGTGCTGACAACTGTCATTGTTTGGGCATGTTCCTGTAGTTTTGTCACAAACTGAGTCATTATAGCAGTCACATTGTAACGTACAATTTGCCCCAAACCAACCGTCTGCACAAGTTAGGTCATTAGCTTCCAATGTCGTGAACGAAGCCACAGAATAAAGACTTGATCTACAGCGATGGTTAACGAACTGTGTACAAACATTTATTATTAAACCCAAGATTACGTTTCTAAAAATCCACCAACTCGCTGTAATAACAGATAGCATGATGTTAAAAGTCAACATTGTTTACACCATTCACCATGGCTCGAACGCGACCAAGCTTCCATCTTGGTGCGTCCCCTTGTATAACTTTTAGCAAGATTTTTGTAACATGGCTCATTAGGCTTATTGTTCTAAAGTCACTGCATTCGACTGCACCATTCTTTTTAGGCAATGCAATGAAAGTTGATGTTTTTAGTTCATTTAGTATGTATCCTGTGTGGTATATGTCGTTGCATATGTCTGTAATCACTTCAATGCCAAAATCCCCTAGTGCCTGTATCATCTCTATCTGTATGCTGTTGTAATAGAGTGAGTTAAGTGGTCGTAAGACGGGTAACTTAGTCGTTACCCGCTTCTCGATAGTTAATAGCTGTAACACAAATGGTAGCGGCCGACAAAATCAACACTCGCTTACTGAATGACCCCAGCACTGAATGACCCTAGCGGTTGTCATATATAAATTAAAATTGCCAGATGGCTGGGGGGATGATCCTGGCTGTGAGTAGAGGAACCGAGAACTGTAAACAAATGAAGGCCTGGCCACGCGTGTCAGATGATTAAAGAGAGTCACTTGAGTGCAGAAAGAGGGAACCTGTCAATGTCATAATTGGCTGATGTAAACTGTCTGCAAAAGACAGGAGTATAAAAGCTAGGGGACTTGCACACTTAAGATAGATAGAACTCAGACAGAACAGAGAGAACTTAGAACAGAACGTATAGAACTTAGAGAGGACACTTAGAGACACTTGTAGAGAACTTAGGAATTGAGGTAGTCAGAGTAAGTCAGAGGAGCAGAAGAGAAGTTAGAATGTAGACAAGTCAGTTGATAGACTATTATTACCACAAGTAGAATTTAGTAGACTATGAACATTAGTGCTGTGCAATTGTTAATGTGTTCAAGAGTTGTGTTTCACATGTCAAGTTGTAAGTAGACAAGTAATTGATGTTGATTAATAATGTGTATGACAATCTTGCACTTGAGACATCCTCATATTCATCGGCTGTCGCCTCCGAGGTGTCTCAAATTAATGAACAGCATTAATTCAAATAGGTGCATCCACAAAAATTGTATCACGTGCCGAAATCAATAAACTGATTATCATTTAATTGTGAAAAGAAAGACTCTGTCATGATCTTACATGTTACCTGTTGTAACATCAATGTTGTGATGTGCTGTGACCATTAAGCAAGATAAAGATATAATACAACAAAGAACATCACGACTCTATAACACTGTCAGGTCCTGCTGCTTTTCCCATTTTCATTGTTTTTATAGCTTTTTCCACCTCAGATTTTAAGATTTTATAGCCTGATGTACATTTTATGATTTGTTTCTTGTCCTTTTGATCATGAAATAGTTCTGTTATATATTCCTGCCATCTATCTATCATATCTTTATTGTTTGTTAGCATTTTTCCTTTTTTGTCTGCAATTCATCCACCTTCTGTGGCTTTTTTATTTTTATTAGTCATTCTCTTTATTTCTATGTGCATTCCTCTTAAGTCTTGTTTGCTTTTCATAGTTTCTATTTCTATACGTTTTTGGCTGAGCCAGTCTTCTTTTGCCTTTTTTGCACATTTTGCGTATTTCATTATCTATTTTATTGTATTGGGCAGTGTTCTTGTCTCCTTTCTTCCATTTTTTCTAAGATGTAGTCAGTTATACATTTTCACACTTACATATATGAGGAAATCTAACTACAGTTCTTGTTGAATCATGACTGCTGATTTACAAATATATATATGAAAGTATCACTTAGTAGACTGATGTTTTATTTTTCAGTGGAGGCAATTAAAAATGTTCGTACAACAATCTGTGATTGCTGACTGTAAGTTAAAAATTGTGTGTCTTGTGCTGTCGGAGACAAATGATTTGCCTCCTGTGTGCACAGATATACAAAAATCTTTACATTTGAAAATGAAGAAAGAAGTTAGGTTGACTGCAACTGTGAGAATAATATTTCTAAAAGCTCTTCCATCATTTCTAAAAGCCCTACCATCATTGAACTAATATTCCAAAATGTTCTGCCATCTTTTAGCTAATGTTTGAAAATATCCTGTTATCATTAAACTATTTCAAAATGTCCTGCTATCATTAAACTAACATTTCAAAATGTCCTATCATTAAACTAACATTTCAAAATGTCCTACTCTCATTAAATTAACATTTCAAAATGTCCTGCTCTCATTAAACTATTTCAAAATGTCCTGCTCTCATTAAATTAACATTTCAAAATGTCCTGCTATCATTAAACTAACATTTCAAAATGTCCTATCATTAAACTAACATTTTAAAATGTCCTGCTCTCATTAAATTAACATTTCAAAATGTCCTGTTCTCATTAAACTATTTCAAAATGTCCTGCTCTCATTAAACTAACATTTCAAAATGTCCTGCTCTCATTAAATTAACATTTCAAAATGTCCTGCTCTCATTAAACTATTTCAAAATGTCCTGCTCTCATTAAATTAACATTTCAAAATGTCCTGCTATCATTAAACTAATATTTGAAATGGCAGTGTATTATAAACCCTTAGCCACAGATCATTTCTGAAAGCTCTTCAATCACAGAAAGAAGAAAACTGGGCATTGCCAGTGATGTTTGCTGTTGCTCTGGACCTTCGTTTATTTGCAGTCCGAGTAAGTATTTGTAATATCCAGTAGTATAATTGTTTTTTGGGCTCTGATTGTTTTCATCAGATGGGAAAAAATAAAGAGAAAATTGTGTGTAGCAGTTTGACTAAAATGAAAACAGTACAACATTATACAGATGCCAGTCACATGCCTTCATTACCATGACAAGACAACAAACACGTGTAAGATGGTGACATAGGTAGGTTTATACTTAGCTTCAGTCAGAACCATTAGAAGAGATCAGCTGGGCTATTATCTGACTTACCATTTCTTACAAGTCCCATTTCTGAGCTAAAGTCAACAACAAAATTGACAACAGCTGCGGACAGACATGATCACCTACACCTACATGTGTGATACTTGATGATGTTGAGAATCAATGCTTGCTATCTTTGCCTCTCTTGTCAGTATTCTTCTCTTGAGGTTGGTATATTTTTTCTTTTTCCCAATGTTTAACATCAATGGCTTGCGTTTCTTTTTTCATGTTGTATCTCCTATATGATAGGAGAAGACAATGGAAAGATGGACAGAATACATCAGTCAACTCTATGATGATGAAAGACCCGAATTAAACAATTCAAATGAAGACACAGGACCACCAATAATGCAGTGTGAAGTGGAGGACGCAATTCAACACATGAAAAGAGGCAAAGCTCTAGGTCCTGACAATATAACAATCGAAGAGATAAATGCATTAGGAGAGCTAGGAGTACAAGTCATAACAAAACTACTCAATGACATATATAACACTGGACTCATACCCAAAGATCTACTAAAATCTATCTTTGTAGCCATACCGAAGAAGTCAGGAGCCACTGATTGTGAAGACCACCACACTATTAGTCTCATGAGCCATATGACTAAAATATTACTAAGAATAATCGTGAGACGTGTAAGGAACAAAATAAAACCAGAAGTAAGTGAGGAACAATGTGGATTTGTGGAAGGAAAGGGCACCAATAATGCAATATACATCTTAAGAACATTGATAGAAAGATCTATAGATGTGCTTTATAGACGACACGAAAGCATTTGACAAGGTAAAGCGTGTGGAAATAATCAATATGCTGGAGAAATTAAACATTGATGGCAAGGATCTGCGAATCATAAAAAACATGTACTGGCAACAAACAGCAGCTATACGATTTAACAACTAAACAGGCACAATTCCAATATATAAAACAAGGAGTCAGACAAGGCTATGTTCTGTCGCCGGATTTGTTTTCACTTTACAGCGAATATATTATGAGATCAATAGTAGACAAAAAAGGAATTGAAGTCAACGGTCACAACATAAATAATTTGCAAAATGCGGATGACACAGTCTTAATAGCAGAGGCAGAGAACGAACTACAAGAAATGATAGACATAATAGTAAAAGAAAGCAACAAGAAAGGTCTCAGTCTGAATAGTAAGAAAACAGAAGTAATGGTCCTATCGAAGAAACAACCATCACCATCATGCAGCATAAAAATAAACAAGACAAATCTGAAACAAGTGCAATGTTTCAAATACTTGGGCACAATAATAACATCAGACGGGAGATGCACCACAGAAATAAAAAGCAGAATAGCTCAGGCCAAAATAGCATTTCAGAAAATTAAAAATATCTTATTCAACAAATCTATGTCAATAAAATGAGAAAGAGAGTTCATTGGTGCTATATAGAACCAATTCTGACCTATGGAAGCGAATCATGGGCAGTAGACAAACAAATGAAAAGACGATTAGAGGCTACAGAGATGGGATTTCTCAGAAGAATGTTGAAAGTTCCCTGGACAGCTAAAAAGACCAATGAGGAAGTTCTCAAAGAGGCCAACACAAAAAGGGAGCTCTTTAAAAACATCAGAAAGAAGCAATCAACATTTTTCGGGCACATCATGAGAAGAGGAAAGTTGGAATACTTGGTTACAACTGACAAAATAAAAGGAAAGAGAGATCGCGGACGACAAAGAGATAAAATACTGGATAGCTTGGGGTCATGGCATGGAAAACAGTCAACAACAGAACTGATACGATGCACTGTGGATAGAAGATTGTGGAGAGACATGATCACCGACGTCAACTGGTATGGCACATGATGATGATGATGATCTCCTATATTTCTCTTCACATCACATTACCGATATAATCCCTTCTCTTTCTGATTATAGGTAATGCTTGTTGCATGATCATTTTTCTCATTTCTTCACCAGTCCTGAGTTCAATCCAATTGATTCTACTTGGTTGTATGCAGGTATCTAAATCCAACACAAATTTGTGTACAGGTACTTCACAACCCACAATAGATCATTATTTCCCAGTGCGTGAGAGTTATCTTGTGAGTGTGTGTTGACATCACGACCTGGATTAGTTTTGGACAGACACACTGCAGTCAACCATATGTAGGAATGCTATGCTTGGATGATAGATGTAGAGAAAGTTTGGTTTAGTTTAGTCCATAAGTGCTGAGGTCTCATTCTCATGATATCCCTCAGTGTGTGGATGTAGTAGTGAAAGAGCAAAAAGATCACTTAATTAAAAGGTGAAGTAGTAGGCCAAGGTTATCAAACCAGACAGTGTTGGCGAGGTCAATAGGAAGATATGAGCATAAAGAAAAAAAAATTAAATATTTAACAGTAGGGGAATAGAAAATAAGTGAGACCAGACAGCCTGGACAGAACAGACACATTGGTGAAGTCAAAATGAAGGTGTGGGTGTCAAGAAATATATAAATATTTGATTTTATGTGGGTGGAAAAGGAGTGACCAGTATATAAAAAGACACCATTAGGCAAAGAGAAGAGACAAGCAGAGACCATTAGGCAAAGAAAAGAGACAAGCAGAGACCATTAGGCAAAGAGAAGAGACAAGCAGAGACCATTAGGCAAAGAGAAGAGACAAGCAGAGACCATTAGGCAAAGAGAAGAGACAAGCAGAGATCATTAGGCAAAGAGAAGAGACAAGCAGAGATCATTAGGCAAAGAGAAGAGACAAGCAGAGACCATTAGGCAAAGAAAAGAGACAAGCAGAGACCATTAGGCAAAGAGAAGAGACAAGCAGAGACCATTAGGCAAAGAGAAGAGACAAGCAGAGATCATTAGGCAAAGAGAAGAGACAAGCAGAGATCATTAGGCAAAGAGAAGAGACAAGCAGAGACCATTAGGCAAAGAGAAGAGACAAGCAGAGACCATTAGGCAAAGAGAAGAGACAAGCAGAGACCATTAGGCAAAGAGAAGAGACAAGCAGAGACCATTAGGCAAAGAGAAGAGACAAGCAGAGACCATTAGGCAAAGAGAAGAGACAAGCAGAGATCATTAGGCAAAGAGAAGAAACAAGCAGAGACCATTAGGCAAAGAGAAGAGACAAGCAGAGACCATTAGGCAGAGAGAAGAGACAAGCAGAGACCCTAGCAGACACCATCAGAGAGAGAATACACAGAAGGCTGAGCAAAGCAATTAGAAAAGCTGCTATTGCTAGTATAGATATATAAGAAGTTAATGACTAGCAGATGTAGTTAGTCCACAACAGGACTTGTGTATAGAGACCTAGAAGGTGTCATCTGGGATGTGTTTAATCATTCCAGGAGTATAAGAGTCCAATGGGTTACCCAGAACACCTGGTGGTATTGATATTGACTTGAACCCACAAGTGATATATCGTCCATCAAATTTATGACGTGTTTATATAACTGGTGACTACAGAACTGTGCAAAAAAATAGTAAAGTTATAAAGTAAAGGTTCCCTCCATGCCTTGCTAGGTGTATGGGGAATATAGTGTTAGTGACCATATTTTTCTATGACCTTGCTAGGTGTTTGGGGAATATAGTGTTAGTGACCATATTTTTCTATGACCTTGCTAGGTGTTTGGGGAATATAGTGTTAGTGACCATATTTTTCTATGACCTTGCTAGGTGTTTGGGGAATATAGTGTTAGTGACCATATTTTTCTATGACTTTGCTAGGTGTATTGGGAATATAGTGTTAGTGACCATATTTTTCTATGACCTTACTAGGTGTATGGGGAATATAGTGTTAGTGACCATATTTTTCTATGACCTTGCTAGGTGTTTGGGGAATATAGTGTTAGTGACCATATTTTTCTATGACTTTGCTAGGTGTATTGGGAATATAGTGTTAGTGACCATATTTTTCTATGACCTTACTAGGTGTATGGGGAATATAGTGTTAGTGACCATATTTTTCTATGACCACAGCCCAATTTTGGGTGTTATGGTCTGTATCACACCAGCTGTATCACACCAGGCCGCCTTAATTTCCCAGAAAAATCTCTTTAAAAAAAAATAGTACATCAACAAATATGTTTTTGTGTTATGGAACACCTCAGGTGATTGTCGCTTATCAAGAATGTGTTAAAGAAAGAACGAGATGGCCTATATGAAGTATGTGAATTAAAGTACAAGAAACACTGTACAAGAGACTTTATATATTATTAGAAAGAAATATCAATCAAGTACAAAGTGACTTTAAGTTGTTCCTCTTTACAGTTAAGATCATGAGCATTAAGTACTTCAAAATCTGTTTTCTTTACATGGAGACTGATGGTTCTGTATAGATTTGTTATTCTTCTGTTTCCCCACTTATCACTCTTCTGGCATCTCCAGTCTTGACCTGATGTTCATGGAGTCTAGACATGGTTGTAGATTCATGATTGTGGATTCATGATCATTGATGGAATCATTAGCTCACTCTCATGGTTGTAGATTCATGATCATTGACTGAATAATTAGCTCACTCTCATGGTTGCAGATTCATAGTCATTGATGGAATCATTAGCTCACTCTCATGGTTGTAGATTCATGATCATTGACTGAATAATTAGCTCACTCTCATGGTTGCAGATTCATGATCATTGACTGAATAATTAGCTCACTCTCATGGTTGCAGATTCATGATCATTGACTGAATAATTAGCTCACTCTCATGGTTGCAGATTCATAGTCATTGATGGAATCATTAGCTCACTCTCATGGTTGTAGATTCATGATCATTGACTGAATAATTAGCTCACCCTCATGGTTGTAGATTCATGATCATTGACTGAATAATTAGCTCACTCTCATGGTTGTAGATTCATGATCATTGATTGAATCATTAGCTCACCCTCATGGTTGTAGATACATGATCATTGATTGAATCATTAGCTCACTCTCATGGTTGTAGATTCGTGATCAATTATGGAATCATTAGCTCACTCTCATGGTTGTAGATTCATGATTATTGATGGAATCATTAGTTCACCCTCATGGTTGTAGTTTCATGGTTGCAGATTCATGATCATTGATTGAATTATTAGCTCACCCTCATAGTTGTAGATTCATGATCATTGATGGAATCATTAGCTCACCCTCATAGTTGTAGATTCATGATCATTGATGGAATCATTAGCTCACTCTCATAGTTATAGATTCATGATCATTGATTGAATTATTAGCTCACTCTCATAGTTGTAGATTCATGATCATTGATGGAATCATTAGCTCACCCTCATAGTTGTAGATTCATGATCATTGATGGAATCATTAGCTCACTCTCATGGTTGTAGATTCATGATCATTGATGGAATCATTAGCTCACTCTCATAGTTATAGATTCTTGATCATTGATTGAATCATTAGCTCACCCTCATGGTTGTAGATTCATTGTTGCAGATTCATGATCATTGATTGAATCATTAGCTCCCTCACAATGAGGCCCTGGTAACACACATGTTCTGGTGAATCTAGGAGAAAAAAAAAAGTGGGATAACAAATGAAATGATAAATAAAATGGAGATGAACTACATTATAAGAGAATAAAAATTGATAATTAATAAAAATGAGTAAACTACCAAAAAATATTCTTATATTGATTAAATTATATGAAAAAAATAATGTGATACCTCGCTTATCCTTGAACCAGTAGCTCCCAGAGTGTGGACGACTATAAGTCAAATGCGGATGTGCTGAGAAGTGAGAGAGGGAGAAACCCGTGATTAAATGAGAAGTCTGATAAGAGTTGGAGGTGATAACAGGGAGTGTGAATAGCAGTCAAGAATTAGCTGGGTATCAACTTGTATCCGGGAGAGTTTATTTGTTTATTTCTTACTTGTGCGTGCAGGGCTCTTGGTAGACGTCAGATGTTTGATGGTGTTCTACTCGCACGGTGTGTTGATATATATCCATCGTTACTTTGTTTACTTTACTGGCGGCCTTCACCTACCGGTCAGTCTCTTGCATACATGATCTCAGCTGGAATGTGCTGATCTAGCTGTTTACAATTGGGCCAACACGCCTTCATGCCCCCGACTATCATCTCAGCCCTGACCTTGTCTGGTCACTGTCATACTTCTGGTTCATTGTTAAGATGACTGTTTCACATTGTGGTTCCGCAACAACTTGAATGTTGTTACGATTCGTCCCCGAGGGTTGACACCAGGCTAGATAGTTATAACTGTGTAATATACAACAACGCATTTGGTATAAGAGTTGTTCCAACTTTTAATTGTGTCACAACGGACTCTCGTTACACACTGGATATGGCAGTTTACACAATTAGAGTGCACTCTACAAGTACTTCATTCTATCGCCCTAACACTTGTCTCTGGGCTCCACACGCATTCATACTCGCATCTAAACTACATGTGGACCGTCCCCATTGATGGCCCACCCTAACACTTGTCTCTGGGCTCCACACGCATTCATACTCGCATCTAAACTACACGTGGACCGTCCCCATTGATGGCCCACCCTAACACTTGTCTCTAGGCTCCACACGCATTCATACTCGCATCTAAACTACACGTGGACCGTCCCCATTGATGGCCCACCCTAACACTTGTCTCTGGGCTCCACATGCATTCATACTCGCATCTAAACTACACGTGGACCGTCCCCATTGATGGCCCATCCTAAATCTGCTTCTATCGGTCCGGCTATCTCTTGGTACTCGTTACTGTCTCTTAATAGTGCTACTTACTAATCTATCCACCTACTGTTCTTCACTGGTCTCTGCATCTCCTGACTGTTGCATGTTCTTTGCTGGCTAAAATGCTATTATCCTTGCTGGGTGTTATGACTCTAGATCGTCACTCCCTGCCAACTCAGTCTCTTCCAGTGTTCGGTCTCTCAGTGCTTCTATCCAAGTCTTCAAACTCCTTCACTATTAGTCTAACTCACGTTCTAATCTAATTCTACTAGGCTAAGGTTAGCCTCCCTATGGGCCGACCACATGGTCGCCCGGCTCCTAACGAGTACGTGTGCTCTGCCGACTACATTTCTCCAAGTGTCTGGTCTCCAAGTGCTTGTCAATCTTTTGTGTTTGCCTCTTAAATTTGGATCTTGTCAACCAATCAAAATTGACTTCCCACGCGTTTGTCTGCCCACTCACTTCTGGAGATGGCCTTCCATGTTTTGCACGTGAATTTCGACCCTTCCTCTTTATTTTTATTGTGACTTCGTTTTAATGTCTTTTTCCTTTTTTCTCCTTGACCTTGTTCTCTCATCTTTTTTTTCCTCCTCTCCTCTCTCCATTTCCTCCCTCTTCTACAAACTGAGATAGTAAAATGTAGACTAGGGTGCAAAAACATAGCAAACAAAGCTAGACATGCATTGGGCAACCATGGGACAATTACTGTGTAATAGGGGATCATGGAAGACTGGATGTAAACATGGGGTGCAATCTATCGGGAGGGTTGGGATGGAAGTGTGTCTGAAAAAAATGATATAACAGCAGATATGTGCAAATGGAATAAAAAGACAAAGAGAGTAAGGTAGTACTGGAATATACAGCTGAAAAGCACAAATATGGCACAATATGTATTGATAAGGATTATACATATGTGATGGTAAAGTGGGATTAATGACTCCCATAGATGGGTGCCATGTTGTTTACAGATATATAGAGTGTAGGCTGTGAGTATTATCTGGGGAAATCACATCAGGTGTAAGAGAACAAAGGGGCCTGGGGGGGCGGGGGTGTGATAATGGAGAGGAGGGGGGGAGAAATAGAAAGGGAGAGGGGTAATTGATTTCCTGTGAGAAAGGGGTGATATATTCATCCCCCTTGGGGTGAGGCTACCCATGTGGGTAATCAGACGATTCTCTAAGTTGAATCCGGAGAACGTGGTTGCAAGTTTGTGCAAAAGACTGATTGCACTGACAGGAAACTATGGGAGTCAGTAGGTTTGTAGAAGACCGAGGTAAGAAGACCAGAGCCAGAGAGACTGATGCAGTCATCAGTGTACTTATGGTACATAAGGGAAGAGGACCTTGGTAAGTGTGGATGATCTGGTGATCCAGGAAACCCATGAACAGGCAAGCACAGCTAGGGCCCATTTTGGTTCCCATCACTACTTCACTGATCTGGATGAAGAAATTGCTATCAAACTCGAAAGAGTTGAGGTTAGTAACTAGTTCCGCTAAATGGAAACGGACTTCAGTTGTGATAGAAGCTTGGCATCTCTTATCAAATCAAGAAAAAATTTGAGAGCTTGAAGGCCATCGGTGTGGGGAATGGAGGTGTACAGGGAGCAGATCCCTGACAAAGTGACGGTAGTTTTGGTCAGGAGAAAGGGTGATGGAGACAAAGATATTCAGAGCATTGTTGGTGTCTTTAACAAATGAGGGGAAGTTCATGACAATGGGCATATCCTTTAAAGTCTATATCCTTTCCTTTTACCACCAGAGAAAACATACACTGCATGTTTATACCTTTATGTGCCTATATCCTTTCCTTTTACCACCAGAGAAAACACACACTGCATGTTTATACCTTTATGTGCCTATATCCTTTCCTTTTATCACCATTGTTTCCATGGCAGGCAGACATTCAGTTGGTAGAGAAACATAAAGGAAAAGCTGGGGAGAGGCTGGAGAAGGCAGCCGAGCTGTTAATGGGATTGTTCAGAATCTGTGCCTCAGACAGGTCAGTTCTTCATATTTGAAATAAGTGTTGACTTGTAATGTACTGGTTTTAAAAAAGGGCTCTATTCTAGTGTTATTATTTTGAAATAAGTGCGCTCTTCTAATGTTATTATTTTGAAATAAGTGCTCTCTTCTAGTGTTATGATTTTGAAATAAGTGCTCTCTTCTAATGTTATTATTTTGAAATAATAGCTCTATTCTAGTGTTATGATTTTGAAATAAGTGCTCTATTCTAGTGTTATGATTTTGAAATAAGTGCTCTCTTCTAATGTTATTATTTTGAAATAATAGCTCTATTCTAGTGTTATGATTTTGAAATAAGTGCTCTATTCTAGTGTTATGATTTTGAAATAAGTGCTCTCTTCTAATGTTATTATTTTGAAATAAGTGCTCTATTCTAGTGTTATTATTTTGAAATAAATGCTCTCTTCTAGTGTTATTGTTTTGAAATAAGTGGTCTCTTCTATCTAGAGTTGTTTTGAAATAAGTGGTCTCTTCTAGTGTTATTGTTTTGAAATAAGTGGTCTTTTCTATTAGTGTTATTGTTTTGAAATAAGTGGTCTCTTCTAGTGTTATTGTTTTGAAATAAGTGCTCTTTTCTATTAGTGTTATTGTTTTGAAATAAGTGGTCTCTTCTAGAGTTATTGTTTTGAAATAAGTGGTCTCTTCTAGTGTTATTGTTTTGAAATAAGTGCTCTTTTCTATTAGTATTATTGTTTTGAAATAAGTGCTCTTTTCTATTAGTATTATTGTTTTGAAATAAGTGCTCTTTTCTAGTGTTATTGTTTTGAAATAAGTGGTCTTTTCTATTAGTGTTATTGTTTTGAAATAAGTGGTCTCTTCTAGTGTTATTGTTTTGAAATAAGTGCTCTTTTCTATTAGTGTTATTGTTTTGAAATAAGTGCTCTTTTCTATTAGTCAATAAAGACATCTTTAGTGGAAGCAAGCTAAGCTGCAGTGCTAAAATAGTGATTTCTTTTATTTGACAGCCGAGCTGCCATAGAAGATTCCAAAAAGTGGGGAATGTTAAATCTAGTCAATCAGCTCTTCAAGATTTACTTCAAGGTAACTAAAATATTCATTTATTTTTCTTCACAACTGATTATAATATTTGTTTATATAAACAGTTAGCTGTTATAGGCTTACACCGCGATGGCTTGTTCAATGCAGAAGTAACAACCAGTGGTCAACATAATAATAATTTTAATTACATGAACTGTACAACATCTGCTATAATTCACAGTCTTCCACATGCACAAAACCATCCAGTAGTAACATGTCTGAACCCGTTGGCGACCGATGGGAAAGAGCGTTTTTCTCTCCTCCCAACTATTTGTACTACCCTACCATCCACTATCCCAGAATCCTCTGCCCAATCATTTATCATCTACCCCTTTGTTTACCACGCATACTTAACACTTCACCCCTTAACCTTGAACCTAGCTAAGTCTGTTTCTAGCCTACGGTCTGCGCTCAGTGGACTTCATGTTTCCCACTGACTGCACGCCTCTTTGGCGGTCACCTTACCTTTAACATTGGCGATATACCCTTACCTCTAACCTTGGCGGTCTACCCTTACCTCTAACCTTGGCGGTCTACCTTACCTCTAACCTTGGCGATCTACCCTTACCTCTAACATTGGCGATATACTCTTACCTTTAACCTTGGCGATCTACCCTTACCTCTAACCTTGGCGATCTACCCTTACCTCTAACATTGGCGATATACCCTTACCTCTAACCTTGGCGGTCTACCCTTACCTCTAACCTTGGCGGTCTACCCTTACCTCTAACCTTGGCGGTATACCCTTACCTCTAACCTTGGCGGTCTACCCTTACCTCTAACCTTGGCGGTCTACCCTTACCTCTAACCTTGGCGGTCTACCCTTACCTCTAACCTTGGCGGTCTACCCTTACCTCTAACCTTGGCGATATACCCTTACCTCTAACCTTGGCGATATACCCTTACTCTAACCTTGGCGGTCTACCCTTACCTCTAACCTGGCGGTCTACCCTTACCTCTAACCTTGGCGGTCTACCCTTACCTCTAACCTTGGCGGTCTACCCTTACCTCTAACCTTGGCGGTCTACCCTTACCTCTAACCTTGGCGGTCTACCCTTACCTCTAACCTTGGTGATATACCCTTACCTCTAACCTTGGCGATATACCCTTACCTCTTAACTATTGTCTATTTCTCCCATACCTCGTCTCTCCCCCTGAATGCACTCCACTCTTGCCTACCCGCCCATTCCCTATATTACACATTTGGCTAATATACTAATCCAATTCAACTCTTGACCAATTACTATTACATAGCAACATCACATGTTCATTTATTTTTCTTCACAACTGATAATAATATTTGTTTATATAAACAGTTAGCAACATCAGATAGAATCAACCTACATTGACTAAAGTCATCATCATCATCATACAAGTGACAAATTACATCACACTAATTTGTTCACCATGTAGGTAATTGTATCAGATATTCACAGGTTTGTGTCTAGATTGACCTGGTCTCGACCACAGCTACTAATTTTTTCTCGTTCTACACATCCTCTTGTTCTACACATCCTCACTCGGATGTCGAGGGAGATACAAAGTTCTGGTTCTTGTCCTTTTTGCGACTTTAGTTATTGCCAAAATGGTTATGATTACTCTAAGCCAAAAACAAAGAAAAGATACGCAAGCAAACAAAAGAACCAAAAAGCAATGATTACTCTCAGACAGCCAAAAACAAAGAAAAGATATGCAAGCTAACAAAAGAACCAAAAAGCTATGATTACTCTCAGACAGCCAAAAACAAAGAGAAGATAAAAAAATAAACAAAAGAAGCAAAAAGAACAGACAATAAAAGTAAAACAATTAAAAGATCAAGTATGAAGGAAAACACTAGAAGAAAAACTGACAGAGGAATTCAAGAAACTCCCTAATAAAGTAAGCACGGTAGAAGAAGAGTGGAAGCAGTTTGCTTGCTTGCTTTCGCCAAATCACTAAAGAATACACCTCTTCACAATCCACCCTTAAAGGGACGTTAAGTGTAAACGTTGTGTTGTAGTCTGCAGTAAAACTCTGATATTTGCACCTTCCAGCCCACAGATCAGACTTCAGCAAGTTATTTATGAGTACTGGGTTGTCTCCCCTCTTTGATCCCTACTGGCCATGGACAGGTTAGTCTGTTTCTAGAGCCACCACGAAGAGGTGGAGCAGAGTCTGGATGATTCTGGTTTACCAATCCTGG
This sequence comes from Megaustenia siamemsis, assembly GCA_032433765.1. Lineage (NCBI taxonomy): Eukaryota > Metazoa > Mollusca > Gastropoda > Stylommatophora > Ariophantidae > Megaustenia > Megaustenia siamemsis. Next base: position 1,755,420 of record JAVIAB010000108.1, on the reverse strand, counting down.
CACAAGCCACCAGCTATGGGTCGCTGACAGCTCTCAGCTCTGCTACTGTTAGGCACCTTGCCTCTCCAGAAGTAGTTTAAGAAAAGTCATCAACATCACAAAAACAGTATTTGCAATGAAACTAAGGACAAAAGAAGGAAAAAAGAGCACCCCGTGGTGGAAGGAAACAATCAGAGAAGCAAAGAAAAAAGAAGAAACTTTCAAAATAGGAGGGAGAATAAGAACCAATAAGAATATTTAAAATATGCCTTAGTGCGGAAAAAATTAAAATTTTGATCAAAGAAACTAAACAAATCACATAAACAGAATTCAGACAAAATATGAGCAGGGACTTCAAGACAGCCACAAGAGATTTCTACAAAGCAGAAAAAGCAACAAGAACGAGAAAATAAAACCACGATCCTACTGAGCTCATAAATGAGAAAGACGGACAGCCAATATCAAATAACCAAAATATGCAACAGAAGTATTTGTGCCAACAGCTCAACATGCAGTAAGTTACACTGATACTTTAGAAGTATTTGTGCCAACAGCCCAACATGTAGAAAGTCACACTGATACTTTAGAAGTATTTATGCCAACAGCCCAACATGCAGAAAGTTACACTGATACTTTAGAAGTATTTATGCCAACAGCCCAACATGCAGTAAGTCACACTGATACTTTAGAAGTATTTGTGCCAACAGCCCAACATGTAAAAAGTTACACTGATACTTTAGAAGTATTTGTGCCAACAGCCCAACATGCAGTAAGTCACACTGATACTTTAGAAGTATTTGTGCCAACAGCCCAACATGCAGTAAGTCACACTGATACTTTAGAAGTAATAATGCCAACAGCTCAACATGCAGTAAGTCACACTGATACTTTAGAAGTATTTGTGCCAACAGCCCAACAATCATTAAGTCACACTGATACTTTAGAAGTATTTGTGCCAACAGCCCAACAATCATTAAGTCACACTGATACTTTAGAAGTATTTGTGCCAACAGCCTAACAATCATTAAGTCACACTGATACTTTAGAAGTATTTGTGCCAACAGCCCAACATGCATTAAGTCACGCTGATACTTTAGAAGTATTTGTGCCAACAGCCCAACATGCAGAAAGTCACACTGATACTTTAGAAGTATTTGTGCCAACAACCCAACAATCATTAAGTCACACTGATACTTTAGAAGTATTTGTGCCAACAGCCCAACAATCATTAAGTCACACTGATACTTTAGAAGTATTTGTGCCAACAACCCAACAATCATTAAGTCACACTGATACTTTAGAAGTATTTGTGCCATCAACCCAACAATCATTAAGTCACACTGATACTTTAGAAGTATTTGTGCCAACAACCCAACAATCATTAAGTCACACTGATACTTTAGAAGTATTTGTGCCAACAGCCCAACAATCATTAAGTCACACTGATACTTTAGAAGTATTTGTGCCAACAACCCAACAATCATTAAGTCACACTGATACTTTAGAAGTATTTGTGCCAACAGCCCAACAATCATTAAGTCACACTGATACTTTAGAAGTATTTGTGCCAACAGCCCAACAATCATTAAGTCACACTGATACTTTAGAAGTATTTGTGCCAACAACCCAACAATCATTAAGTCACACTGATACTTTAGAAGTATTTGTGCCAACAGCCCAACAATCATTAAGTCACACTGATACTTTAGAAGTATTTGTGCCAACAACCCAACAATCATTAAGTCACACTGATACTTTAGAAGTATTTGTGCCAACAGCCCAACATGCAGAAAGTTACACTGATACTTTAGAAGTATTTGTGCCAACAGCCCAACAATCATTAAGTCACACTGATACTTTAGAAGTATTTGTGCCAACAGCCCAACAATCATTAAGTCACACTGATACTTTAGAAGTATTTGTGCCAACAGCCCAACAATCATTAAGTCACACTGATACTTTAGAAGTATTTGTGCCAACAGACCAACAATCATTAAGTTACACTGATACTTTAGAAGTATTTGTGCCAACAGCCCAACATGCAGTAAGTCACACTGATACTTTAGAAGTATTTGTGCCAACAGCCCAACATGCAGAAAGTTACACTGATACTTTAGAAGTATTTGTGCCAACAACCCAACATGCAGTAAGTCACACTGATACTTTAGAAGTATTTGTGCCAACAACCCAACATGCAGTAAGTCACACTGATACTTTAGAAGTATTTGTGCTAACAGCCCAACAATCATTAAGTCACAATGATACTTTAGAAGTATTTGTGCCAACAGCCCAACATGCATTAAGTCACACTGATACTTTAGAAGTATTTGTGCCAACAACCCAACATGCAGAAAGTCACACTGATACTTTAGAAGTATTTGTGCCAACAGCCCAACATGCAGTAAGTCACACTGATACTTTAGAAGTATTTGTGCCAACAGCCCAACATGCATTAAGTCACACTGATACTTTAGAAGTATTTGTGCCACCAGCCCAACATGCATTAAGTCACACTGATACTTTAGAAGTATTTGTGCCAACAGCCCAACATGTAGAAAGTTACACTGATACTTTAGAAGTATTTGTGCCAACAGCCCAACAATCATTAAGTCACACTGATACTTTAGAAGTATTTGTGCCAACAACCCAACAATCATTAAGTTACACTGATACTTTAGAAGTATTTGTGCCAACAGCCCAACATGCAGTAAGTCACACTGTACTTTAGAAGTATTTGTGCCAACAGCCCAACATGCAGAAAGTTACACTGATACTTTAGAAGTATTTGTGCCAACAACCCAACATGCAGTAAGTCACACTGATACTTTAGAAGTATTTGTGCCAACAGCCCAACATGCAGTAAGTCACACTGATACTTTAGAAGTATTTGTGCCAACAGCCCAACATGCAGTAAGTCACACTGATACTTTAGAAGTATTTGTGCCAACAGCCCAACATGCAGTAAGTCACACTGATACTTTAGAAGTATTTGTGCCAACAGCCCAACAATCATTAAGTCACACTGATACTTTAGAAGTATTTGTGCCAACAGCCCAACAATCATTAAGTCACACTGATACTTTAGAAGTATTTGTGCCAACAGCCCAACAATCATTAAGTCACACTGATACTTTAGAAGTATTTGTGCCAACAGCCCAACATGCATTAAGTCACACTGATACTTTAGAAGTATTTGTGCCAACAGCCCAACATGCAGAAAGTCACACTGATACTTTAGAAGTATTTGTGCCAACAACCCAACAATCATTAAGTCACACTGATACTTTAGAAGTATTTGTGCCAACAGCCCAACAATCATTAAGTCACACTGATACTTTAGAAGTATTTGTGCCAACAGCCCAACAATCATTAAGTCACACTGATACTTTAGAAGTATTTGTGCCAACAACCCAACAATCATTAAGTCACACTGATACTTTAGAAGTATTTGTGCCAACAACCCAACAATCATTAAGTCACACTGATACTTTAGAAGTATTTGTGCCAACAGCCCAACAATCATTAAGTCACACTGATACTTTAGAAGTATTTGTGCCAACAGCCCAACAATCATTAAGTCACACTGATACTTTAGAAGTATTTGTGCCAACAACCCAACAATCATTAAGTCACACTGATACTTTAGAAGTATTTGTGCCAACAGCCCAACAATCATTAAGTCACACTGATACTTTAGAAGTATTTGTGCCAACAACCCAACAATCATTAAGTCACACTGATACTTTAGAAGTATTTGTGCCAACAGCCCAACATGCAGAAAGTTACACTGATACTTTAGAAGTATTTGTACCAACAGCCCAACAATCATTAAGTCACACTGATACTTTAGAAGTATTTGTGCCAACAGCCCAACAATCATTAAGTCACACTGATACTTTAGAAGTATTTGTGCCAACAGCCCAACAATCATTAAGTCACACTGATACTTTAGAAGTATTTGTGCCAACAGACCAACAATCATTAAGTTACACTGATACTTTAGAAGTATTTGTGCCAACAGCCTAACATGCAGTAAGTCACACTGATACTTTAGAAGTATTTGTGCCAACAGCCCAACATGCAGAAAGTTACACTGATACTTTAGAAGTATTTGTGCCAACAACCCAACATGCAGTAAGTCACACTGATACTTTAGAAGTATTTGTGCCAACAACCCAACATGCAGTAAGTCACACTGATACTTTAGAAGTATTTGTGCCAACAGCCCAACAATCATTAAGTCACAATGATACTTTAGAAGTATTTGTGCCAACAGCCCAACATGCATTAAGTCACACTGATACTTTAGAAGTATTTGTGCCAACAACCCAACATGCAGAAAGTTACACTGATACTTTAGAAGTATTTGTGCCAACAGCCCAACATGCAGTAAGTCACACTGATACTTTAGAAGTATTTGTGTCAACAGCCCAACATGCATTAAGTCACACTGATACTTTAGAAGTATTTGTGCCACCAGCCCAACATGCATTAAGTCACACTGATACTTTAGAAGTATTTGTGCCAACAGCCCAACATGTAGAAAGTTACACTGATACTTTAGAAGTATTTGTGCCAACAGCCCAACAATCATTAAGTCACACTGATACTTTAGAAGTATTTGTGCCAACAACCCAACAATCATTAAGTTACACTGATACTTTAGAAGTATTTGTGCCAACAGCCCAACATGCAGTAAGTCACACTGATACTTTAGAAGTATTTGTGCCAACAACCCAACATGCAGTAAGTCACACTGATACTTTAGAAGTATTTGTGCCAACAACCCAACATGCAGTAAGTCACACTGATACTTTAGAAGTATTTGTGCCAACAGCCCAACAATCATTAAGTCACACTGATACTTTAGAAGTATTTGTGCCAACAACCCAACAATCATTAAGTTACACTGATACTTTAGAAGTATTTGTGCCAACAGCCCAACATGCATTAAGTCACACTGATACTTTAGAAGTATTTGTGCCAACAGCCCAACATGCATTAAGTCACACTGATACTTTAGAAGTATTTGTGCCAACAGCCCAACAATCATTAAGTCACACTGATACTTTAGAAGTATTTGTGCCAACAGCCCAACATGTAGAAAGTTACACTGATACTTTAGAAGTATTTGTGCCAACAACCCAACAATCATTAAGTCACACTGATACTTTAGAAGTATTTGTGCCAACAGCCCAACATGCAGTAAGTCACACTGATACTTTAGAAGTATTTGTGCCAACAGCCCAACAATCATTAAGTCACACTGATACTTTAGAAGTATTTGTGCCAACAGCCCAACAATCATTAAGTCACACTGATACTTTAGAAGTATTTGTGCCAACAACCCAACATGCAGTAAGTCACACTGATACTTTAGAAGTATTTGTGCCAACAGCCCAACATACAGAAGTCACACTGATACTTTAGAAGTATTTGTGCCAACAGCCCAACAATCATTAAGTCACACTGATACTTTAGAAGTATTTGTGCCAACAACCCAACAATCATTAAGTCACACTGATACTTTAGAAGTATTTGTGCCAACAGCCCAACATGTAGAAAGTCACACTGATACTTTAGAAGTATTTGTGCCAACAGCCCAACAATCATTAAGTCACACTGATACTTTAGAAGTATTTGTGCCAACAACCCAACAATCATTAAGTTACACTGATACTTTAGAAGTATTTGTGCCAACAGCCCAACATGCAGTAAGTCACACTGTACTTTAGAAGTATTTGTGCCAACAGCCCAACATGCAGAAAGTTACACTGATACTTTAGAAGTATTTGTGCCAACAACCCAACATGCAGTAAGTCACACTGATACTTTAGAAGTATTTGTGCCAACAACCCAACATGCAGTAAGTCACACTGATACTTTAGAAGTATTTGTGCCAACAACCCAACAATCATTAAGTCACACTGATACTTTAGAAGTATTTGTGCCAACAGCCCAACATGTAGAAATTTACACTGATACTTTAGAAGTATTTGTGCCAACAGCCCAACAATCATTAAGTCACACTGATACTTTAGAAGTATTTGTGCCAACAGCCCAACAATCATTAAGTCACACTGATACTTTAGAAGTATTTGTGCCAACAGCCCAACAATCATTAAGTCACACTGATACTTTAGAAGTATTTGTGCCAACAGCCTAACAATCATTAAGTCACACTGATACTTTAGAAGTATTTGTGCCAACAGCCCAACATGCATTAAGTCACACTGATACTTTAGAAGTATTTGTGCCAACAGCCCAACATGCAGAAAGTCACACTGATACTTTAGAAGTATTTGTGCCAACAACCCAACAATCATTAAGTCACACTGATACTTTAGAAGTATTTGTGCCAACAACCCAACAATCATTAAGTCACACTGATACTTTAGAAGTATTTGTGCCAACAACCCAACAATCATTAAGTCACACTGATACTTTAGAAGTATTTGTGCCAACAGCCCAACAATCATTAAGTCACACTGATACTTTAGAAGTATTTGTGCCAACAGCCCAACATGCATTAAGTCACACTGATACTTTAGAAGTATTTGTGCCAACAGCCCAACATGCATTAAGTCACACTGATACTTTAGAAGTATTTGTGCCAACAACCCAACAATCATTAAGTCACACTGATACTTTAGAAGTATTTGTGCCAACAGCCCAACAATCATTAAGTCACACTGATACTTTAGAAGTATTTGTGCCAACAGCCCAACATGCAGTAAGTCACACTGATACTTTAGAAGTATTTGTGCCAACAGCCCAACATACAGAAAGTCACACTGATATTTAGAAGTATTTGTGCCAACAGCCCAACAATCATTAAGTCACACTGATACTTTAGAAGTATTTGTGCCAACAGCCCAACAATCATTAAGTTACACTGATACTTTAGAAGTATTTGTGCCAACAGCCTAACATGCAGTAAGTCACACTGATACTTTAGAAGTATTTGTGCCAACAGCCCAACATGCAGAAAGTTACACTGATACTTTAGAAGTATTTGTGCCAACACCCAACATGCAGTAAGTCACACTGATACTTTAGAAGTATTTGTACCAACAACCCAACATGCAGTAAGTCACACTGATACTTTAGAAGTATTTGTGCCAACAGCCCAACAATCATTAAGTCACACTGATACTTTAGAAGTATTTGTGCCAACAGCCCAACATGCAGAAAGTCACACTGATACTTTAGAAGTATTTGTGCCAACAGCCCAACATGCAGTAAGTCACACTGATACTTTAGAAGTATTTGTGCCAACAGCCCAACAATCATTAAGTCACACTGATACTTTAGAAGTATTTGTGCCAACAACCCAACAATCATTAAGTCACACTGATACTTTAGAAGTATTTGTGCCACCAGCCCAACATGCATTAAGTCACACTGATACTTTAGAAGTATTTGTGCCAACAGCCCAACATGTAGAAAGTTACACTGATACTTTAGAAGTATTTGTGCCAACAGCCCAACAATCATTAAGTCACACTGATACTTTAGAAGTATTTGTGCCAACAACCCAACAATCATTAAGTTACACTGATACTTTAGAAGTATTTGTGCCAACAGCCCAACATGCAGTAAGTCACACTGATACTTTAGAAGTATTTGTGCCAACAACCCAACATGCAGTAAGTCACACTGATACTTTAGAAGTATTTGTGCCAACAACCCAACATGCAGTAAGTCACACTGATACTTTAGAAGTATTTGTGCCAACAGCCCAACAATCATTAAGTCACACTGATACTTTAGAAGTATTTGTGCCAACAGCCCAACATGCAGAAAGTCACACTGATACTTTAGAAGTATTTGTGCCAACAGCCCAACAATCATTAAGTCACACTGATACTTTAGAAGTATTTGTGCCAACAGCCCAACAATCATTAAGTCACACTGATACTTTAGAAGTATTTGTGCCAACAGCCCAACAATCATTAAGTCACACTGATACTTTAGAAGTATTTGTGCCAACAGCCCAACATGCAGTAAGTCACACTGATACTTTAGAAGTATTTGTGCCAACAGCCCAACATGCAGTAAGTCACACTGATACTTTAGAAGTATTTGTGCCAACAGCCCAACATGCATTAAGTCACACTGATACTTTAGAAGTATTTGTGCCAACAGCCCAACAATCATTAAGTCACACTGATACTTTAGAAGTATTTGTGCCAACAGCCCAACATGCAGTAAGTCACACTGATACTTTAGAAGTATTTGTGCCAACAGCCCAACAATCATTAAGTCACACTGATACTTTAGAAGTATTTGTGCCAACAGCCCAACATGCAGTAAGTCACACTGATACTTTAGAAGTATTTGTGCCAACAGCCCAACATGCAGTAAGTCACACTGATACTTTAGAAGTATTTGTGCCAACACCCAACAATCATTAAGTCACACTGATACTTTAGAAGTATTTGTGCCAACAGCCCAACATGCATTAAGTCACACTGATACTTTAGAAGTATTTGTGCCAACAACCCAACAATCATTAAGTCACACTGATACTTTAGAAGTATTTGTGCCAACAGCCCAACAATCATTAAGTCACACTGATACTTTAGAAGTATTTGTGCCAACAACCCAACAATCATTAAGTTACACTGATACTTTAGAAGTATTTGTGCCAACAACCCAACAATCATTAAGTTACACTGATACTTTAGAAGTATTTGTGCCAACAACCCAACAATCATTAAGTTACACTGATACTTTAGAAGTATTTGTGCCAACAGCCCAACATGCAGTAAGTCACACTGATACTTTAGAAGTATTTGTGCCAACAACCCAACATGCAGTAAGTCACACTGATACTTTAGAAGTATTTGTGCCAACAACCCAACATGCAGTAAGTCACACTGATACTTTAGAAGTATTTGTGCCAACAGCCCAACAATCATTAAGTCACACTGATACTTTAGAAGTATTTGTGCCAACAACCCAACAATCATTAAGTTACACTGATACTTTAGAAGTATTTGTGCCAACAGCCCAACATGCATTAAGTCACACTGATACTTTAGAAGTATTTGTGCCAACAGCCCAACATGCATTAAGTTGCACTGATACTTTAGAAGTATTTGTGCCAACAGCCCAACAATCATTAAGTCACACTGATACTTTAGAAGTATTTATGCCAACAGCCCAACATGTAGAAAGTTACACTGATACTTTAGAAGTATTTGTGCCAACAACCCAACAATCATTAAGTTACACTGATACTTTAGAAGTATTTGTGCCAACAGCCCAACATGCAGTAAGTCACACTGATACTTTAGAAGTATTTGTGCCAACAACCCAACATGCAGTAAGTCACACTGATACTTTAGAAGTATTTGTGCCAACAGCCCAACATGCAGAAAGTCACACTGATACTTTAGAAGTATTTGTGCCAACAACCCAACATGCAGAAAGTCACACTGATACTTTAGAAGTATTTGTGCCAACAGCCCAACATGCAGTAAGTCACACTGATACTTTAGAAGTATTTGTGCCAACAGCCCAACAATCATTAAGTCACACTGATACTTTAGAAGTATTTGTGCCAACAACCCAACAATCATTAAGTCACACTGATACTTTAGAAGTATTTGTGCCAACAGCCCAACATGCATTAAGTCACACTGATACTTTAGAAGTATTTGTGCCAACAGCCCAACATGTAGAAAGTTACACTGATACTTTAGAAGTATTTGTGCCAACAGCCCAACAATCATTAAGTCACACTGATACTTTAGAAGTATTTGTGCCAACAACCCAACAATCATTAAGTTACACTGATACTTTAGAAGTATTTGTGCCAACAGCCCAACATGCAGTAAGTCACACTGATACTTTAGAAGTATTTGTGCCAACAACCCAACATGCAGTAAGTCACACTGATACTTTAGAAGTATTTGTGCCAACAACCCAACATGCAGTAAGTCACACTGATACTTTAGAAGTATTTGTGCCAACAGCCCAACAATCATTAAGTCACACTGATACTTTAGAAGTATTTGTGCCAACAGCCCAACATGCAGAAAGTTACACTGATACTTTAGAAGTATTTGTGCCAACAGCCTAACAATCATTAAGTCACACTGATACTTTAGAAGTATTTGTGCCAACAGCCCAACAATCATTAAGTCACACTGATACTTTAGAAGTATTTGTGCCAACAGCCCAACAATCATTAAGTCACACTGATACTTTAGAAGTATTTGTGCCAACAGCCCAACATGCAGTAAGTCACACTGATACTTTAGAAGTATTTGTGCCAACAGCCCAACATGCAGTAAGTCACACTGATACTTTAGAAGTATTTGTGCCAACAGCCCAACATGCATTAAGTCACACTGATACTTTAGAAGTATTTGTGCCAACAGCCCAACAATCATTAAGTCACACTGATACTTTAGAAGTATTTGTGCCAACAGCCCAACATGCAGTAAGTCACACTGATACTTTAGAAGTATTTGTGCCAACAGCCCAACAATCATTAAGTCACACTGATACTTTAGAAGTATTTGTGCCAACAGCCCAACATGCAGTAAGTCACACTGATACTTTAGAAGTATTTGTGCCAACAGCCCAACATGCAGTAAGTCACACTGATACTTTAGAAGTATTTGTGCCAACAACCCAACAATCATTAAGTCACACTGATACTTTAGAAGTATTTGTGCCAACAGCCCAACATGCATTAAGTCACACTGATACTTTAGAAGTATTTGTGCCAACAACCCAACAATCATTAAGTCACACTGATACTTTAGAAGTATTTGTGCCAACAGCCCAACAATCATTAAGTCACACTGATACTTTAGAAGTATTTGTGCCAACAACCCAACATCATTAAGTTACACTGATACTTTAGAAGTATTTGTGCCAACAACCCAACAATCATTAAGTTACACTGATACTTTAGAAGTATTTGTGCCAACAACCCAACAATCATTAAGTTACACTGATACTTTAGAAGTATTTGTGCCAACAGCCTAACATGCAGTAAGTCACACTGATACTTTAGAAGTATTTGTGCCAACAACCCAACATGCAGTAAGTCACACTGATACTTTAGAAGTATTTGTGCCAACAACCCAACATGCAGTAAGTCACACTGATACTTTAGAAGTATTTGTGCCAACAACCCAACATGCAGTAAGTCACACTGATACTTTAGAAGTATTTGTGCCAACAGCCCAACAATCATTAAGTCACACTGATACTTTAGAAGTATTTGTGCCAACAGCCCAACATGCAGAAAGTCACACTGATACTTTAGAAGTATTTGTGCCAACAGCCCAACATGCAGAAGTCACACTGATACTTTAGAAGTATTTGTGCCAACAGCCCAACATGCAGTAAGTCACACTGATACTTTAGAAGTATTTGTGCCAACAGCCCAACAATCATTAAGTCACACTGATACTTTAGAAGTATTTGTGCCAACAACCCAACAATCATTAAGTCACACTGATACTTTAGAAGTATTTATGCCACCAGCCCAACATGCATTAAGTCACACTGATACTTTAGAAGTATTTGTGCCAACAGCCCAACATGTAGAAAGTTACACTGATACTTTAGAAGTATTTGTGCCAACAGCCCAACAATCATTAAGTCACACTGATACTTTAGAAGTATTTGTGCCAACAACCCAACAATCATTAAGTTACACTGATACTTTAGAAGTATTTGTGCCAACAGCCCAACATGCAGTAAGTCACACTGTACTTTAGAAGTATTTGTGCCAACAACCCAACATGCAGTAAGTCACACTGATACTTTAGAAGTATTTGTGCCAACAACCCAACATGCAGTAAGTCACACTGATACTTTAGAAGTATTTGTACCAACAGCCCAACAATCATTAAGTCACACTGATACTTTATAAGTATTTGTGCCAACAGCCCAACATGCAGAAAGTTACACTGATACTTTAGAAGTATTTGTGCCAACAGCCCAACAATCATTAAGTCACACTGATACTTTAGAAGTATTTGTGCCAACAGCCCAACAATCATTAAGTCACACTGATACTTTAGAAGTATTTGTGCCAACAGCCCAACAATCATTAAGTCACACTGATACTTTAGAAGTATTTGTGCCAACAGCCCAACATGCAGTAAGTCACACTGATACTTTAGAAGTATTTGTGCCAACAGCCCAACATGCAGTAAGTCACACTGATACTTTAGAAGTATTTGTGCCAACAGCCGAACATGCATTAAGTCATACTGATACTTTAGAAGTATTTGTGCCAACAGCCCAACAATCATTAAGTCACACTGATACTTTAGAAGTATTTGTGCCAACAGCCCAACATGCAGTAAATCACACTGATACTTTACAAGTATTTGTGCCAACAGCCCAACAATCATTAAGTCACACTGATACTTTAGAAGTATTTGTGCCAACAGCCCAACATGCAGTAAGTCACACTGATACTTTAGAAGTATTTGTGCCAACAGCCCAACATGCAGTAAGTCACACTGATACTTTAGAAGTATATGTGCCAACTACCCAACAATCATTAAGTCACACTGATACTTTAGAAGTATTTGTGCCAACAGCCCAACATGCATTAAGTCACACTGATACTTTAGAAGTATATGTGCCAACAACCCAACAATCATTAAGTCACACTGATACTTTAGAAGTATTTGTGCCAACAGCCCAACAATCATTAAGTCACACTGATACTTTAGAAGTATTTGTGCCAACAACCCAACAATCATTAAGTTACACTGATACTTTAGAAGTATTTGTGCCAACAACCCAACAATCATTAAGTTACACTGATACTTTAGAAGTATTTGTGCCAACAACCCAACAATCATTAAGTTACACTGATACTTTAGAAGTATTTGTGCCAACAGCCTAACATGCAGTAAGTCACACTGATACTTTAGAAGTATTTGTGCCAACAACCCAACATGCAGTAAGTCACACTGATACTTTAGAAGTATTTGTGCCAACAACCCAACATGCAGTAAGTCACACTGATACTTTGGAAGTATTTGTGCCAACAGCCCAACAATCATTAAGTCACAATGATACTTTAGAAGTATTTGTGCCAACAACCCAACAATCATTAAGTTACACTGATACTTTAGAAGTATTTGTGCCAACAGCCCAACATGCATTAAGTCACACTGATACTTTAGAAGTATTTGTGCCAACAGCCCAACATGCATTAAGTTGCACTGATACTTTAGAAGTATTTGTGCCAACAGCCCAACAATCATTAAGTTGCACTGATACTTTAGAAGTATTTATGCCAACAGCCCAACATGTAGAAAGTTACACTGATACTTTAGAAGTATTTGTGCCAACAACCCAACAATCATTAAGTTACACTGATACTTTAGAAGTGTTTGTGCCAACAGCCCAACATGCAGTAAGTCACACTGATACTTTAGAAGTATTTGTGCCAACAACCCAACATGCAGTAAGTCACACTGATACTTTAGAAGTATTTGTGCCAACAGCCCAACATGCAGAAAGTCACACTGATACTTTAGAAGTATTTGTGCCAACAACCCAACATGCAGAAAGTCACACTGATACTTTAGAAGTATTTGTGCCAACAGCCCAACATGCAGTAAGTCACACTGATACTTTAGAAGTATTTGTGCCAACAGCCCAACAATCATTAAGTCACACTGATACTTTAGAAGTATTTGTGCCAACAACCCAACAATCATTAAGTCACACTGATACTTTAGAAGTATTTGTGCCACCAGCCCAACATGCATTAAGTCACACTGATACTTTAGAAGTATTTGTGCCAACAGCCCAACATGTAGAAAGTTACACTGATACTTTAGAAGTATTTGTGCCAACAGCCCAACAATCATTAAGTCACACTGATACTTTAGAAGTATTTGTGCCAACAACCCAACAATCATTAAGTCACACTGATACTTTAGAAGTATTTGTGCCAACAGCCCAACATGCAGTAAGTCACACTGTACTTTAGAAGTATTTGTGCCAACAACCCAACATGCAGTAAGTCACACTGATACTTTAGAAGTATTTGTGCCAACAACCCAACATGCAGTAAGTCACACTGATACTTTAGAAGTATTTGTGCCAACAGCCCAACAATCATTAAGTCACACTGATACTTTAGAAGTATTTGTGCCAACAGCCCAACATGCAGAAAGTTACACTGATACTTTAGAAGTATTTGTGCCAACAGCCTAACATCATTAAGTCACACTGATACTTTAGAAGTATTTGTGCCAACAGCCCAACAATCATTAAGTCACACTGATACTTTAGAAGTATTTGTGCCAACAGCCCAACAATCATTAAGTCACACTGATACTTTAGAAGTATTTGTGCCAACAGCCCAACATGCAGTAAGTCACACTGATACTTTAGAAGTATTTGTGCCAACAGCCCAACATGCAGTAAGTCACACTGATACTTTAGAAGTATTTGTGCCAACAGCCGAACATGCATTAAGTCACACTGATACTTTAGAAGTATTTGTGCCAACAGCCCAACAATCATTAAGTCACACTGATACTTTAGAAGTATTTGTGCCAACAGCCCAACATGCAGTAAATCACACTGATACTTTAGAAGTATTTGTGCCAACAGCCCAACAATCATTAAGTCACACTGATACTTTAGAAGTATTTGTGCCAACAGCCCAACATGCAGTAAGTCACACTGATACTTTAGAAGTATTTGTGCCAACAGCCCAACATGCAGTAAGTCACACTGATACTTTAGAAGTATATGTGCCAACAACCCAACAATCATTAAGTCACACTGATACTTTAGAAGTATTTGTGCCAACAGCCCAACATGCATTAAGTCACACTGATACTTTAGAAGTATTTGTGCCAACAACCCAACAATCATTAAGTCACACTGATACTTTAGAAGTATTTGTGCCAACAGCCCAACAATCATTAAGTCACACTGATACTTTAGAAGTATTTGTGCCAACAACCCAACAATCATTAAGTTACACTGATACTTTAGAAGTATTTGTGCCAACAACCCAACAATCATTAAGTTACACTGATACTTTAGAAGTATTTGTGCCAACAACCCAACAATCATTAAGTTACACTGATACTTTAGAAGTATTTGTGCCAACAGCCTAACATGCAGTAAGTCACACTGATACTTTAGAAGTATTTGTGCCAACAACCCAACATGCAGTAAGTCACACTGATACTTTAGAAGTATTTGTGCCAACAACCCAACATGCAGTAAGTCACACTGATACTTTGGAAGTATTTGTGCCAACAGCCCAACAATCATTAAGTCACACTGATACTTTAGAAGTATTTGTGCCAACAACCCAACAATCATTAAGTTACACTGATACTTTAGAAGTATTTGTGCCAACAGCCCAACATGCATTAAGTCACACTGATACTTTAGAAGTATTTGTGCCAACAGCCCAACATGCATTAAGTTGCACTGATACTTTAGAAGTATTTGTGCCAACAGCCCAACAATCATTAAGTTGCACTGATACTTTAGAAGTATTTATGCCAACAGCCCAACATGCAAAGTTACACTGATACTTTAGAAGTATTTGTGCCAACAACCCAACAATCATTAAGTTACACTGATACTTTAGAAGTGTTTGTGCCAACAGCCCAACATGCAGTAAGTCACACTGATACTTTAGAAGTATTTGTGCCAACAACCCAACATGCAGTAAGTCACACTGATACTTTAGAAGTATTTGTGCCAACAACCCAACAATCATTAAGTCACACTGATACTTTAGAAGTATATGTGCCAACAACCCAACAATCATTAAGTCACACTGATACTTTAGAAGTATTTGTGCCAACAGCCCAACATGTAGAAAGTTACACTGATACTTTAGAAGTATTTGTGCCAACAGCCCAACAATTATTAAGTCACACTGATACTTTAGAAGTATTTGTGCCAACAACCCAACAATCATTAAGTCACACTGATACTTTAGAAGTATTTGTGCCAACAGCCCAACATGCAGTAAGTCACACTGATACTTTAGAAGTATTTGTGCCAACAGCCCAACATGCAGAAAGTTACACTGATACTTTAGAAGTATTTGTGCCAACAACCCAACATGCAGTAAGTCACACTGATACTTTAGAAGTATTTGTGCCAACAACCCAACATGCAGTAAGTCACACTGATACTTTAGAAGTATTTGTGCCAACAGCCCAACAATCATTAAGTCACACTGATACTTTAGAAGTATTTGTGCCAACAGCCCAACATGCAGAAAGTTACACTGATACTTTAGAAGTATTTGTGCCAACAGCCCAACAATCATTAAGTCACACTGATACTTTAGAAGTATTTGTGCCAACAGCCCAACAATCATTAAGTCACACTGATACTTTAGAAGTATTTGTGCCAACAGCCCAACAATCATTAAGTCACACTGATACTTTAGAAGTATTTGTGCCAACAGCCCAACAATCATTAAGTCACACTGATACTTTAGAAGTATTTGTGCCAACAACCCAACAATCATTAAGTCACACTGATACTTTAGAAGTATTTGTGCCAACAACCCAACAATCATTAAGTCACACTGATACTTTAGAAGTATTTGTGCCAACAACCCAACAATCATTAAGTCACACTGATACTTTAGAAGTATTTGTGCCAACAGCCCAACATCATTAAGTCACACTGATACTTTAGAAGTATTTGTGCCAACAGCCCAACAATCATTAAGTCACACTGATACTTTAGAAGTATTTGTGCCAACAACCCAACAATCATTAAGTCACACTGATACTTTAGAAGTATTTGTGCCAACAGCCCAACAATCATTAAGTCACACTGATACTTTAGAAGTATTTGTGCCAACAGCCCAACAATCATTAAGTCACACTGATACTTTAGAAGTATTTGTGCCAACAACCCAACAATCATTAAGTCACACTGATACTTTAGAAGTATTTGTGCCAACAGCCCAACAATCATTAAGTCACACTGATACTTTAGAAGTATTTGTGCCAACAACCCAACAATCATTAAGTCACACTGATACTTTAGAAGTATTTGTGCCAACAGCCCAACATGCAGAAGTTACACTGATACTTTAGAAGTATTTGTGCCAACAGCCCAACAATCATTAAGTCACACTGATACTTTAGAAGTATTTGTGCCAACAGCCCAACAATCATTAAGTCACACTGATACTTTAGAAGTATTTGTGCCAACAGCCCAACAATCATTAAGTCACACTGATACTTTAGAAGTATTTGTGCCAACAGACCAACAATCATTAAGTTACACTGATACTTTAGAAGTATTTGTGCCAACAGCCCAACATGCAGTAAGTCACACTGATACTTTAGAAGTATTTGTGCCAACAGCCCAACAATCATTAAGTCACACTGATACTTTAGAAGTATTTGTGCCAACAACCCAACAATCATTAAGTTACACTGATACTTTAGAAGTATTTGTGCCAACAGCCCAACATGCAGAAAGTCACACTGATACTTTAGAAGTATTTGTGCCAACAACCCAACATGCAGAAAGTTACACTGATACTTTAGAAGTATTTGTGCCAACAGCCCAACATGCAGTAAGTCACACTGATACTTTAGAAGTATTTGTGCCAACAGCCCAACAATCATTAAGTCACACTGATACTTTAGAAGAAGTATTTGTGCCAACAACCCAACAATCATTAAGTCACACTGATACTTTAGAAGTATTTATGCCACCAGCCCAACATGCATTAAGTCACACTGATACTTTAGAAGTATTTGTGCCAACAGCCCAACATGTAGAAAGTTACACTGATACTTTAGAAGTATTTGTGCCAACAGCCCAACATGCAGTAAGTCACACTGATACTTTAGAAGTATTTGTGCCAACAGCCCAACATGCAGAAAGTTACACTGATACTTTAGAAGTATTTGTGCCAACAACCCAACATGCAGTAAGTCACACTGATACTTTAGAAGTATTTGTGCCAACACCCAACATGCAGTAAGTCACACTGATACTTTAGAAGTATTTGTGCCAACAGCCCAACAATCATTAAGTCACACTGATACTTTAGAAGTATTTGTGCCAACAGCCCAACATGCAGAAAGTCACACTGATACTTTAGAAGTATTTGTGCCAACAGCCCAACAATCATTAAGTCACACTGATACTTTAGAAGTATTTGTGCCAACAGCCCAACAATCATTAAGTCACACTGATACTTTAGAAGTATTTGTGCCAACAGCCCAACAATCATTAAGTCACACTGATACTTTAGAAGTATTTGTGCCAACAGCCCAACATGCAGTAAGTCACACTGATACTTTAGAAGTATTTGTGCCAACAGCCCAACATGCAGTAAGTCACACTGATACTTTAGAAGTATTTGTGCCAACAGCCCAACATGCATTAAGTCACACTGATACTTTAGAAGTATTTGTGCCAACAGCCCAACAATCATTAAGTCACACTGATACTTTAGAAGTATTTGTGCCAACAGCCCAACATGCAGTAAGTCACACTGATACTTTAGAAGTATTTGTGCCAACAGCCCAACATCATTAAGTCACACTGATACTTTAGAAGTATTTGTGCCAACAGCCCAACATGCAGTAAGTCACACTGATACTTTAGAAGTATTTGTGCCAACAGCCCAACAATCATTAAGTCACACTGATACTTTAGAAGTATTTGTGCCAACAACCCAACATCATTAAGTCACACTGATACTTTAGAAGTATTTGTGCCAACAGCCCAACATGCATTAAGTCACACTGATACTTTAGAAGTATTTGTGCCAACAACCCAACAATCATTAAGTCACACTGATACTTTAGAAGTATTTGTGCCAACAGCCCAACAATCATTAAGTCACACTGATACTTTAGAAGTATTTGTGCCAACAACCCAACAATCATTAAGTTACACTGATACTTTAGAAGTATTTGTGCCAACAACCCAACAATCATTAAGTTACACTGATACTTTAGAAGTATTTGTGCCAACAACCCAACATGCATTAAGTCACACTGATACTTTAGAAGTATTTGTGCCAACAGCCCAACAATCATTAAGTTGCACTGATACTTTAGAAGTATTTATGCCAACAGCCCAACATGTAGAAAGTTACACTGATACTTTAGAAGTATTTGTGCCAACAGCCCAACAATCATTAAGTCACACTGATACTTTAGAAGTATTTGTGCCAACAACCCAACAATCATTAAGTTACACTGATACTTTAGAAGTATTTGTGCCAACAGCCCAACATGCAGTAAGTCACACTGATACTTTAGAAGTATTTGTGCCAACAGCCCAACATGCAGTAAGTCACACTGATACTTTAGAAGTATTTGTGCCAACAACCCAACAATCATTAAGTCACACTGATACTTTAGAAGTATATGTGCCAACAACCCAACAATCATTAAGTCACACTGATACTTTAGAAGTATTTGTGCCAACAGCCCAACATGCATTAAGTCACACTGATACTTTAGAAGTATATGTGCCAACAACCCAACAATCATTAAGTCACACTGATACTTTAGAAGTATTTGTGCCAACAGCCCAACAATCATTAAGTCACACTGATACTTTAGAAGTATTTGTGCCAACAACCCAACAATCATTAAGTTACACTGATACTTTAGAAGTATTTGTGCCAACAACCCAACAATCATTAAGTTACACTGATACTTTAGAAGTATTTGTGCCAACAACCCAACAATCATTAAGTTACACTGATACTTTAGAAGTATTTGTGCCAACAGCCTAACATGCAGTAAGTCACACTGATACTTTAGAAGTATTTGTGCCAACAACCCAACATGCAGTAAGTCACACTGATACTTTAGAAGTATTTGTGCCAACAACCCAACATGCAGTAAGTCACACTGATACTTTGGAAGTATTTGTGCCAACAGCCCAACAATCATTAAGTCACAATGATACTTTAGAAGTATTTGTGCCAACAACCCAACAATCATTAAGTTACACTGATACTTTAGAAGTATTTGTGCCAACAGCCCAACATGCATTAAGTCACACTGATACTTTAGAAGTATTTGTGCCAACAACCCAACATGCAGTAAGTCACACTGATACTTTAGAAGTATTTGTGCCAACAACCCAACATGCAGTAAGTCACACTGATACTTTAGAAGTATTTGTGCCAACAGCCCAACATGCAGCAAGTCACACTGATACTTTAGAAGTATTTGTGCCAACAGCCCAACATGCATTAAGTCACACTGATACTTTAGAAGTATTTGTGCCAACAGCCCAACATGCAGAAAGTTACACTGATACTTTAGAAGTATTTGTGCCAACAGCCCAACATGCAGTAAGTCACACTGATACTTTAGAAGTATTTGTGCCAACAGCCCAACATGCAGTAAGTCACATCTGATACTTTAGAAGTATTTGTGCCAACAGCCCAACATGCAGAAAGTTACACTGATACTTTAGAAATATTTGTGCCAACAGCCCAACATGCAGTAAGTCACACTGATACTTTAGAAGTATTTGTGCCAACAGCCCAACATCATTAAGTCACACTGATACTTTAGAAGTATTTGTGCCAACAGCCCAACATCATTAAGTCACACTGATACTTTAGAAGTATTTGTGCCAACAACCCAACATCATTAAGTCACACTGATACTTTAGAAGTATTTGTGCCAACAGCCCAACATGCATTAAGTCACACTGATACTTTAGAAGTATTTGTGCCAACAGCCCAACAATCATTAAGTTGCACTGATACTTTAGAAGTATTTATGCCAACAGCCCAACATGTAGAAAGTTACACTGATACTTTAGAAGTATTTGTGCCAACAGCCCAACAATCATTAAGTCACACTGATACTTTAGAAGTATTTGTGCCAACAGCCCAACATGCATTAAGTCACACTGATACTTTAGAAGTATTTGTGCCAACAGCCCAACATGCAGTAAGTCACACTGATACTTTAGAAGTATTTGTGCCAACAGCCCAACATGCAGTAAGTCACACTGATACTTTAGAAGTATTTGTGCCAACAGCCCAACATGCATTAAGTCATACTGATACTTTAGAAGTATTTGTGCCAACAGCCCAACAATCATTAAGTCACACTGATACTTTAGAAGTATTTGTGCCAACAGCCCAACATGCAGTAAGTCACACTGATACTTTAGAAGTATTTGTGCCAACAGCCCAACAATCATTAAGTCACACTGATACTTTAGAAGTATTTGTGCCAACAGCCCAACATGCAGTAAGTCACACTGATACTTTAGAAGTATTTGTGCCAACAGCCCAACAATCATTAAGTCACACTGATACTTTAGAAGTATTTGTGCCAACACCCAACAATCATTAAGTCACACTGATACTTTAGAAGTATTTGTGCCAACAGCCCAACATGCAGTAAGTCAATCTGATACTTTAGAAGTACTTATGCCAACAGCCCAACATGCAGAAAGTTACACTGATACTTTAGAAATATTTATGCCAACAGCCCAACATGCAGTAAGTCACACTGATACTTTAGAAGTATTTGTGCCAACAGCCCAACAATCATTAAGTCACACTGATACTTTAGAAGTATTTGTGCCAACAGCCCAACAATCATTAAGTCACACTGATACTTTAGAAGTATTTGTGCCAACAGCCCAACATGCAGTAAGTCACACTGATACTTTAGAAGTATTTGTGCCAACAGCCCAACATGCAGTAAGTCACAGTGATACTTTAGAAGTATTTGTGCCAACAGCTGAACATGCATTAAGTCATACTGATACTTTAGAAGTATTTGTGCCAACAGCCCAACAATCATTAAGTCACACTGATACTTTAGAAGTATTTGTGCCAACAGCCCAACATGCAGTAAGTCACACTGATACTTTACAAGTATTTGTGCCAACAGCCCAACAATCATTAAGTCACACTGATACTTTAGAAGTATTTGTGCCAACAGCCCAACATGCAGTAAGTCACACTGATACTTTAGAAGTATTTGTGCCAACAGCCCAACATGCAGTAAGTCACACTGATACTTTAGAAGTATATGTGCCAACAACCCAACAATCATTAAGTCACACTGATACTTTAGAAGTATTTGTGCCAACAGCCCAACATGCATTAAGTCACACTGATACTTTAGAAGTATATGTGCCAACAACCCAACAATCATTAAGTCACACTGATACTTTAGAAGTATTTGTGCCAACAGCCCAACAATCATTAAGTCACACTGATACTTTAGAAGTATTTGTGCCAACAACCCAACAATCATTAAGTTACACTGATACTTTAGAAGTATTTGTGCCAACAACCCAACAATCATTAAGTTACACTGATACTTTAGAAGTATTTGTGCCAACAACCCAACAATCATTAAGTTACACTGATACTTTAGAAGTATTTGTGCCAACAGCCTAACATGCAGTAAGTCACACTGATACTTTAGAAGTATTTGTGCCAACAACCCAACATGCAGTAAGTCACACTGATACTTTAGAAGTATTTGTGCCAACAACCCAACATGCAGTAAGTCACACTGATACTTTGGAAGTATTTGTGCCAACAGCCCAACAATCATTAAGTCACAATGATACTTTAGAAGTATTTGTGCCAACAACCCAACAATCATTAAGTTACACTGATACTTTAGAAGTATTTGTGCCAACAGCCCAACATGCATTAAGTCACACTGATACTTTAGAAGTATTTGTGCCAACAGCCCAACAATCATTAAGTTGCACTGATACTTTAGAAGTATTTATGCCAACAGCCCAACATGTAGAAAGTTACACTGATACTTTAGAAGTATTTGTACCAACAGCCCAACAATCATTAAGTCACACTGATACTTTAGAAGTATTTGTGCCAACAACCCAACAATCATTAAGTTACACTGATACTTTAGAAGTATTTGTGCCAACAGCCCAACATGCAGTAAGTCACACTGATACTTTAGAAGTATTTGTGCCAACAACCCAACATGCAGTAAGTCACATTGATACTTTAGAAGTATTTACCAACAACCCAACATGCAGTAAGTCACACTGATACTTTAGAAGTATTTGTGCCAACAACCCAACATGCAGTAAGTCACACTGATACTTTAGAAGTATTTGTGCCAACAACCCAACATGCAGTAAGTCACACTGATACTTTAGAAGTATTTGTGCCAACAGCCCAACATGCATTAAGTCACACTGATACTTTAGAAGTATTTATGCCAACATCCCAACATGCAGAAAGTTACACTGATACTTTAGAAGTATTTGTGCCAACAGCCCAACATGCAGTAAGTCACACTGATACTTTAGAAGTATTTGTGCCAACAGCCCAACATGCAGTAAGTCAATCTGATACTTTAGAAGTATTTATGCCAACAGCCCAACATGTAGAAAGTTACACTGATACTTTAGAAGTATTTATGCCAACAGCCCAACATGCAGTAAGTCACACTGATACTTTAGAAGTGTTTGTGCTAACAGCCCAACATGCAGTAAGTCACACTGATACTTTAGAAGTATTTGTGCCAACAGCCCAACAGGCATTAAGTCACACTGATACTTTAGAAGTATTTGTGCCAACAGCCCAACATGCTGTAAGTTACACTGATACTTTAGAAGTATTTGTGCCAACAGCCCAACATGCAGAAGTTACACTGATACTTTAGAAGTATTTGTGCCAACAACCCAACATGCAGTAAGTCACACTGATACTTTAGAAGTATTTGTGCCAACAACCCAACATGCAGTAAGTCACACTGATACTTTAGAAGTATTTGTGCCAACAGCCCAACATGCATTAAGTCACACTGATACTTTAGAAGTATTTATGCCAACAGCCCAACATGCAGAAAGTTACACTGATACTTTAGAAGTATTTGTGCCAACAGCCCAACATGCAGTAAGTCACACTGATACTTTAGAAGTATTTGTGCCAACAGCCCAACATGCAGTAAGTCAATCTGATACTTTAGAAGTACTTATGCCAACAGCCCAACATGCAGAAAGTTACACTGATACTTTAGAAATATTTATGCCAACAGCCCAACATGCAGTAAGTCACACTGATACTTTAGAAGTACTTATGCCAACAGCCCAACATGCAGTAAGTCACACTGATACTTTAGAAGTACTTATGCCAACAGCCCAACATGCAGTAAGTCACACTGATACTTTAGAAGTACCTATGCCAACAGCCGAACATGCAGTAAGTCACACTGATACTTTAGAAGTACTTATGCCAACAGCCCAACTTGCAGAAAGTTACACTGATACTTTAGAAGTATTTATGCCAACAGCCCAACATGCAGTAAGTCAATCTGATACTTTAGAAGTACTTATGCCAACAGCCCAACATGCAGAAAGTTACACAGATACTTTAGAAGTACTTATGCCAACAGCCCAACATGCAGAAAGTCACACTGATACTTTAGAAGTATTTGTGCCAACAGCCCAACATGCATTAAGTCACACTGATACTTTAGAAGTATTTGTGCCAACAACCCAACATGCAGAAAGTTACACTGATGCTTTAGAAGTATTTGTGCCAACAGCCCAACATGCAGAAAGTTACACTGATGCTCATTAAGGACTTATGACAGTACCTTGACACAATATTACAATGCACAATATTAAAATGTAATGGATAAATTGCAATTGCGATTATAGCAAGCATCTTCACATTGATATTTTATTTAAAAGTGCCTGAAGGCTGTTCTGAAGTTGCACCTTAGATATATTTTGCTTCCCATCCCATACCATCACATCCCATCCCATCACATCCCATCCCATCACATCCCATCCCATCACATCCCATCCCATCACATCACAACAGAGAAGATCATTGCCATTTCACCATGTCTATTTTAGATCAACAAACTCCATCTTTGTAAGCCTTTAATCAGAGCGATCGAGAGCCTGCCAATAAAAGACAAGTTTAGCTTGTCACAGCTGGTCACTTACAGGTAGGTGTAGCTGTGTAGTGTGTATGTAGGCAGACCTTTTAGTGGGCTTCACTTTTGAAAGTGTGCACAACTGGTTCTTATACCATGTTTATAGTGGACCATCTCATTGTGTACACAGCTGGTTCTTATAGCATGTTTCTAGTGGGCCATCTCATTGTGTACACAGCTGGTCACTTACAGGTAGGTGTAGCTGTGTAGTGTGTATGTAGGCAGACCTTTTAGTGGGCTTCACTTTTGAAAGTGTGCACAACTGGTTCTTATACCATGTTTATAGTGGGCCATCTCATTTTGTACACAGCTGGTCACTTACAGGTAGGTGTAGCTGTGTAGTGCGTATGTAGGAAGACCTTTTAGTGTGCTTCACTTTTGAAAGTGTGCACAGCTGGTTCTTATAGCATGTTTCCAGTGGACCATCTCATTGTGTACACAGCTGGTTCTTATAGCATGTTTCCAGTGGACCATCTCATTGTGTACACAGCTGGTTCTTATAGCATGTTTATAGTGGACCATCTCATTGTATACACAGCTGGTTCTTATAGCATGTTTATAGTGGGCCATCTCATTGTGTACACAGCTGGTTCTTATAGCATGTTTATAGTGGACCATCTCATTGTGTACACAGCTAGTTCTTATAGCATGTTTATAGCGGGCCATCTCATTGTGTACACAGCTAGTTCTTATAGCATGTTTATAGTGGGCCATCTCATTGTGTACACAGCTAGTTCTTATAGCATGTTTATAGTGGACCATCTCATTGTGTATACAACTGGTTCTTATACCATGTTTATAGTGGGCCATCTCATTGTGTACACAGCTGGTTCTTATAGCATGTTTATAGTGGGCCATTTCATTGTGTATACAACTGGTTCTTATACCATGTTAATAGTGGGCCATCTCATTGTGTACACAGCTGGTTCTTATAGCATGTTTATAGTGGGCCATCTCATTGTGTACACAACTGGTTCTTATAGCATGTTTATAGTGGACCATCTCATTGTGTACACAGTTGGTTCTTATAGCATGTTTATAGTGGGCCATCTCATTGTGTACACAGCTGGTTCTTATACCATGTTTATAGTGGGCCATCTCATTGTGTACACAGCTGGTTCTTATAGCATGTTTACAGTGGACCATCTCATTGTGTACACAGCTGGTTCTTATAGCATGTTTATAGTGGACCATCTCATTGTGTACACAGCTGGTTCTTATAGCATGTTTATAGTGGGCCATCTCATTGTGTACACAGCTGGTTCTTATAGCATGTTTATAGTGGACCATCTCATTGTGTACACAGCTGGTTCTTATAGCATGTTTATAGTGGGCCATCTCATTGTGTACACAGCTGGTTCTTATAGCATGTTTATAGTGGACCATCTCATTGCGTACACAACTGGTTCTTATAGCATGTTTATAGTGGGCATCTCATTGTGTACACAGCTGGTTCTTATACCATGTTTATAGTGGGCCATCTCATTGTGTACACAGCTAGTTCTTATAGCATGTTTATAGTGGACCATCTCATTGTGTACACAGCTAGTTCTTATACCATGTTTATAGTGGACCATCTCATTGTGTACACAGCTAGTTCTTATACCATGTTTATAGTGGACCATCTCATTGTGTACACAGCTGGTTCTTATAGCATGTTTATAGTGGACCATCTCATTGTGTACACAGCTGGTTCTTATAGCATGTTTATAGTGGACCATCTCATTGTGTACACAGCTGGTTCTTATACCATGTTTCCAGTGGACCATCTCATTGTGTACACAGCTGGTTCTTATACCATGTTTATAGTTTACCATCGCATTGTGTACACAGTTGGTTCTTATAGCATGTTTATAGTGGGCCATCTCATTGTGTACACAGCTGGTTCTTATACCATGTTTCCAGTAGACCATCTCATTGTGTACACACGTAGAATTTATATTTGTTATAATTTGTGTTGTGTCAACTTTCAGTTTGTACTGACTGGTTGGGTATATCTGCGTGTGTGTGCATATTTTTCCTGTTGTTTGTCACTGTTACTTTAGTTGTTCCTTGATGTTTTGCCAGAAAGATCAAATACACAAACTTCTTCTATTAAACAAAGTGATTATCTGAACATAAAAGAAAAGCTTTGGCTACAAATATTGCTCAGTCTAACTAACCTTTCAAATCTTGGTTACTGCAACTGTAGATGTAGGGGGAAAAATACCACGAGAAAGAAGGAGAGGAAGGGAGAAAGCGTGATTGTCCAAAATAAATGACAAGCCAACTGGAAGTGATAACCCATGTGAAAAAGAAGAAAAAAATATGAAACAGACTATCTCGAGATTTGCGGTGGTGTATTAGTTGAGAAACTAAACACGTGGATTGATTTGATTGGAGGAGCCGACAAATATTTAAAGAGGAGACACAAAGAAATGAAAGGACTTTCTAGGAGAACATCAGAGATGACACACACGTAGGTGTAGAGCGAGCGGCCACAGGTGTGGTCCGCCTTAGGGGCTAACCATAGACATCTTAGTAAGCAGTGATTAACTAAGTGTAGACTAAGAACCGTTAGATGTGAAGAGTTTTGAATAGACATAGATTACACCTCGAGGATTAGGTTAGGAGTTTCCAGAGAATTAAAGTCCACGAGACGAATAGAATAAGTAGGTTAGCATTAGAACAGGGGAGGCTGTTCAGTGGGGAACAGTCTCGATATAAGTACACTAAACTGGTAGAATAAGTATATTAGACTTAGACCTGAGGAGGCTGTTCAATGGGGAACGGTTTCCGCTTGCATATGAGTAGATAAGTGTGTAGAAGCCTAGGGCCCAGTGGCGAGTAACATTGCTACTGGGTAGAGCATGTGAATGACCGTATTACCCACCATTGGTCATGTAATGTCATGTGAATTTGTTAAACGTCGCCCATGGA